>LAVV01007923.1:0-15400 GCA_001263375.1 Puccinia sorghi
TTAGTTTGAAAGAAAACTACGCTTCATGATGGTGTAACCTGAAAAAATTTACAACTAACACTACACCAACTCAAGGGAAAAAAAAGAATCGCTGCGCTAGCAGTTAATTTAGCGGCTTAAATAATGAATTAACGCTATCAAGATTTGGGTGAGTAAGACTGGCCGCTACACTGACGGGTAATGGGCAAAAAGCGTAATTTAGCGTAGCGGCCCACTGTTGCTCTCGTGCAGCTTCAGCTCCTCCTCAAACATCCACTACCAATGGCAAAGTCTCAACCCTCAAAAGCAAAGCAAATCCCAAGCCTGCATCACCCACTATAACAACCCCCAAGCAAAACCCAAACCAAATGCAAACCATTGACTACCCTAAGACCTTTCCTACTGTAAAGGTAAATAGAGCATCCTGGTAAATCCCTGCTCACGTGGCTTATTCCAATTATTTTATTCAGGCATCTTTCTTTGTCCACATTAAATCCTTATGGGGCCTGCTTTACCAAGATTTGGTGCCTTCCTCCACTCCAATGAACCTCCTCACAGATTTTTATGCCTACTTCAATAATGTCTCACAACTAGAATCAGTTTCCAAAGCTCAATCCCCCGACTTGGTTCCTTGTCAAGATATCACCATTGGAGCAGACAGTCAACCAGGAAAGGTGGCAAAATCAATTGGTCACTTGAGTGATTCCTATTTTCAATTTGCAAAGAACTCCCTTGCTTGTTTTGGCATTTGTGTCTGGAGTCCCAATCTGGATGAAAACCCAGATCATTTATACAGAGAAGCCTGCCGGATCAGTGCCATTTCCTCTTTCCAACAATGTGCCGCTGCAGGAGCCTGCAACTACATGAACATCAACAAAGCCAAACTCAACAATTATGAGTGCCTCATCTGAGTGTTCAATCATTCTTTTTTCACATGAACAACCGCTACAAACAAGAATTAAAGGAAGCTGGAAAGAACAAGTTGGACACCACAATAAAAACTATACAGAAAAATCCGTTAGAGGTTGTGATATGCTTGGTTGTGATAGGGTTGTGTCAGGAGGATAATTAGGGTTGTGGAGGATTAGAGTTGTAGCTGCGCCGCAGCATAACCATGTATTTAGTCTGTTGTTGTCTGCCCGGTTCCGGTTTCCTTTTCCTCACCAAGTTTAGGGATTGTCACTGGGACAGCAACGTGAGCTGACTGCAAATTCCGGGACACAAAAGTGTCACCATGTTAAGCTCCTAACAAAATTGAGCTCGTGTAAATCTCCCATGGCAATTTCCAACCAAACCTCTGCAAGCATATACGTTGTGGAAAGAAAAACTGTCTCAGTAGGTAACTGAGTGTCCTCCTCCAATGTGTATTGAGTACTCTTTGGTTTCACTGCGGAGAACTGCTAGAATGGTGAGTATCTTTCTTAATCCCCAATAACAAACNAGGTGTGGAGGCTGGAGATAATCCCCCAGTTGGGAAACCCCTGGCAAGTCCCAGAGGGGGTTACAGGATCATTACAGTGTAACTGATATCATCATCTGGTGAGGAAAGGGAAAACAGTGGGAGAAGAGCCTACTTATATAGCCAAAAGGTGGGCTATTCTTAATCCAGACAAATTTTTATATCAATTAATTGATCCTATCTCCTTCACCAGGGCTGTTTCCATGGGACTTGTGTGCAAGTGCAGATGAAAAAATGGTGTTATTACTCGGAGCTAGGCTGCATACAAGTAGAAAAAAATGTTTTTTGAAAAAAAAAAGAATATTCAATATAAATCAAGAAAGAACACATAACAAGAATACAAGTCACATATTTTGGGTTTCCTGTTTACTTTGTTTCACAGTTGTTTTGTGCTACATACATGTCACAGTCATTTCATTCATTCTCATGTCTCCAGTCTCATAGCTCACCTGGGCTACAAGTGGAAGGAATCATTTCTTCATACATCATCCATGTGCCTTCCCATGCAGTTTCAATTTGTTTCTGTCATATTTTCTTTCTTTTGCTTCTTTCTTATCTCTATGTCTTCATTCTTCTCTCATGTGCTACTGATATCATCCCTCTACATCATCCATGTGCTGTCCGATCGTATTTGATGTCATCAAGATATCAACTTGGAGTCAATGTTAATGACTACTACTCAGGGTTCATATTTTATAATCTTCTTCAAGCTTCATTTACTTTTTCTCATTTTTTATTAGTCTGTGTTTGGCACCTTCATATGTACATCGCTCCACTCCTTGATGCTAGTATCCTATTGTACAATGTTGGTCCCAGAAAGAGCCCTTGATCCTGTTAGAGCAGATTGAAAGGGAATCATTAGCAATCCTGACTTGCACAAGAATTGGAAGGAGAATGGGCCTTTGGCCGGGTATGTTTCCTGGTCTAGAATCAGAATTCTTAATTTTTACTCTATTATACACAACCTAGAAACACCATGACTCATCTTGATTTCTGAAGTGGTTAATCCCAGTAAACAAGCCATACCTCCTATCCTCTCCTTAATCCTTACAGGATGGATAGTTGATGTTACTGAGTAATATTTAGCAAAGATTCCTACTCCAGTTCTGATGTTAGTACCCACGCCACCTGGAGGTTCTTTGATCAGCTTGAGCAAGCGAGATGGCAAGAAACCCTGCTGTCCAAACTGATGGGACGATATCTCTGTGATCAGGTGTGAACTCTCAGATGTAACGAATGGATGATGCCCTTGCCCCCAAGATTGTTGAATTAACGATAGTCGAGAGAAACTACAGTAGTCTCTTGAAGCCATGCCCCCGCTAGTCAATTGTTTCGAAGAGGAAGCGGACTTAGAGGGCTACCTCCGGACGGGACGTTCCTCGCTGCTGGGGAGGAAGAATTGGAGGGATGCACCCGTCGAGGGAATTAAGTGACTTGGGCCTATGACGTACCTTCTCTATGGCGGATGTATTTGCAACACCAGAAATGGGACCCCATGAAGTTAAGAGTACCGCATCTCTAGAACAGTATTTGTGGCCAACCCCAACAAGTAACCCGACCTCGTTATCTGCTACCATGCTATAGCTATGGCGCAAATGGCTCAAGTCACATAAATATTGATTATTTGCTCAAGATTGATAGATTGCATATATTAATTAGATAATAATACACCAATTGAGGAAGTTGAATAGTTTTGGTTCCTGGTTTATTGAGTAGGGTCATTCCCTCGCATCCATGAGCAGTGATCGACCTCATTCAAGTCCGGAGGCCACTCAAGTCTTCGAATCCCCAGATCACTTGTCATCATCACCTTTGATGCAATTGAGGCAGATGCCGCAAGCATGTGGAAAAGTTCATCAATGAATGAATAGCCCACCCAAGTGAATGGGATCTCTATGTAGTCCTGATTTGGGCAGCAGGGGGAAGCAGTGTTTATGAAGGCAATTGCAATTAATCGACCACTATTATATCTCGGGAGAAGACAATCCCCGCATTGATCTCCGCTTGAGCTAGCAGAAGCCGTCTCAATTCCCTCTTGAAAGGACAGCTCTTTCCGCAATCCACATATTGCACCGTGTCATTTGCCAGCTTGCAGGTGGTAGTTTGTGTTTTTTTCCATGACATCAGCCCCCCCCCCCTCGCCTATATAAGCTCCACAATGTGATAGCACTTGACAGTGAAGTTCCAGGAATCGTCCCCTGGTGTTTGCTTTTGCTTCTTGCTTTTTGCTTTGATTCTTACATGTCAAGCATTTGAGCCAAAGCAAAGAATTGGTTTAAAAGCTCTTTGCTGAGAAGAGGAGTAGTGCTGCCAAAGACCTTGCTTGCTCAGAACCTGTTGGACGCCTTTTTCCTGTTCAGCTAACACTGGGTCAAAGTAGTCTGGGGGATAGCACATTTCCTGACACAAAGACCTCACAAATGTTCAGGAATCAGAGGATTTTCCATTGGAATAACGGTATTGCAAAGCTTCCCTTGCTTTCCACCAGGGCCAAGATTCATGTTTTGCACTCACAGCGTGTTAGGCCCAAACAAATCATGAGCAGATGAACAATCAAAGACAAAAACTGCCTGCAATCCTGGGTGTATGGCTTCAAATATAGGAATAGCCTTATATGAAATCTGATTGCAAAGCTGTTGCATATCCCACCAAGGATCTTGAGTAGGGTCATTCCCTTGCATTCATGAGCAGTGATTGACCGCATTCAGGTGCAGAGGCCACTCAAGTCTTTGAATTCCCAGATCACTTGTCATCATCACCTTTGATGCAATTAAGGCAGATGCCACAAGCATGAGGAAAAGTTCATCAATGAATGAATAGCCCCCTGAGTGAATGGGATCTCTATGCAGTCCTGATTTGCAGCAGGGTGAAGCAGTGCATATGAATGCAATTGCAATTAATCAAAGACCATTATATCTTGGGAGAAGACAATCCCCGCATTGATCTCCACTTGAGCTAGCAGCAGCCGTCTCATTTCCCTCTTGAAAGGACAGCTCTTTCAGCAATCCACATATTGCACCGTGTCATTTGCCAGCTTGCAGGTGGTAGTTTGTGTTTTTTTCCATGACATCACTCAGTGTCAGCAACTTGCAGAATCCTGCTCCCTCATAATCTGCGGGGAAAAGTGTCAAGAGATACATATCACTTTTTACGCCTCTTACGTGCTTCCTTCCTAGCTAGCAGATGATCCACAAGGGGGACTTGTTTCACTGGCTTCAATTCCCCAAGGATACCATTTTTGTTTAAAACAGGAGCTTCCTTTGCTATTCCTTGCTCCAGGCATCCGCAGTTTCACATTATCCACTTTGGAAGTACACAGTAGCTACCTTGATACCTTTCCAATGAATCTTCCCACAAATGAAGAACTAACCCTCCCTAAAGTTGACAAAAATGGACCCAGTACTACCCCCCTGAAGAAACCCAAGAGTAATCTCCTTAACTATCACTCTGGTGTCTTGGTGAACCTAGGCGGTGGATGTGTGATGTCGTGAGGATATTTCTTCCATTGACTCTCCCGGGGATGTTTCTTTTTTTTTTGATCATACTCATATATTCCAGGAGCCAATCAAAGCAATGATGAAAGCACTGAGGAGAGAATGAGGACACTTATCTAGCATCAAAGTGAGTTTGATATCTACTCAAGTTTTTTTTTTATCAATGATGGTTATCACGAGTGTTACTCACACTGATGAACATACTTGTTTAAAAGTGTTCTCTCTTCTCCAGCTTCACTTTGGTCTCTCTGTCTCTCCACATTTACACCTTCACACTAAAAGCATCTTTGCAAGGCAAAAGCCAAAAGTCCATCACCTGGACCAGCCAGACCCTTCTTACTTATTCTTTTCGTTGCCAATTGGGCATGTGGATTTCAATCACAAGCTGTATATTCACGTCATGTAGTTTTACAAACTTATGTACTAATATAAAATCCCACATTCCCCGGAATAGTTATATCCACCTTAAGAAAAATGTACCACTGAATTACAATTTTATTACTCATCCTCTTGGAATTAAAAATCTCATTTTCCGGTGCTCAGTGTTTCTTCCTGGTCATTGTTCAACACAGGAGTTCATTTCAATTGAAAATTAAGAATCCCTTTGCTCCATGATACATAGAATATATGATGTGGATTTAAGGGATGAACTGCAAATGTCTTATGTACAATTGGAGATTCATCAACTGCATGATCATGAGTTTCGGTCAAAATGTGTCTTGAATACGTTCAATCCATGTTGGCCCATGTAATAAAGATGAGTCCATTCATACCAAGGTTCTCGGACAAAAAGCTCCCCAAGGACTTAGGTAAAACGGAGCACACTGACCACGGGACTTGAACCCACAGCCTTCTCCTCTACACTGTAGAAGCATAGGAGTGGGATAAATTACAGTTTCTGCATCGAGTGGTTCAAGCTGATGGATTTCCTGAAGCTCCTCAGACAAGACCAAGCGACCAGTGGACCTTAGGATAAAATCTGATATATGGATGAGACGGCGTAAGCTTTTGGAGCGCAGTTTGTTAGATCCTGGAAGTATCCAGGTCTTCAGATATTCTTTTGCATGGACAGTAGATTCGTTGTGATAAGTAAACACCATTTCACGGTTATTCAAAAGAAGCGGTTAGATTGTTTTTTGAAAATTTCCTCGAAATTTGGAACACCCCCTTGCAGGTGTAGTCGAGAATACGTGCTGTGCACTGTACCAGCTGGACGATGGGGGGGAGGGAGGTTGGCCTTGGGCAGCGCGAGGCCGCCATATCATCGGCACCTTTGGGGGCCGATTAATAGGGTCGGGGGGAAAACAGGGATGGGGCATTGAATGTTCAAGGAAGGGGGAAGGGAGACTTCCTGCGTGAAGAGGGGGGAGCGAGACGCAACACCCGTGGAGGTGTGTTTTTGTAGTTGCGGGCAGAAAGTTTTGACCACCGGGATCCAGTCGGCCGTGGTCGGCTCGGTCTGAAAGGATCTGCCTCACCGATGATCTGCCCTCTCTCCCTTCCTTGCACGTAATAGTGTGCGACAGTGTGCATACTTTCGGCCCTTTCCGTAGATTTATCTACATATAAAATAACATAGCCATCACTCCAGTCTCGCAGTCGTCGCTACTTCAGCCCTTCTTTATACCGCCATTAATTTGCACACACGAATAAAATATCTCATCAAGACAAACCTCAGACTTTTTTTTTTTCTCCCAAGAGATCCGAGCCCTCATCTAAGTACATGTCTGTACCCATTCCCCTGATTCTGACCTGAAAGTCTCTACACCCGAAGAGATGATGGAATTTCGCCTGCAAGCTTTTTTTCAGCTTAGCTGAGCATTGGCTACGGCCAGCTTTTTTTTCCCTGACTCTCTTTCGTCAAAACTCTTCAAAAGCTCAAAAACAAGATAACTGACTCATGGCGGAGGGTCTTTTTTTTTTTTTTTTGAGACATACAGAACCTGTTCCGGGATGTTCGGCGGGACGATGATTGGGTTAGTTTTGGCTCTGCTCGGCCTGGAGAAGACTTTTGGGGTGATGGGGCAGAGCTCAGGGCCGATGACAGGGGTAAGCGCGCATGTACATGATTTTGAGGTTAAAGGGGGAAAGATGTCTAACGGTGGGGTCTTCGATGACGCTTGAAGATGAACATCTGCAGCCTAGGGCGGATTGTCGCGGTGCTAGAGCCTGCGAGTGGGACGGTGGCTCCGGTCGACGAGTACGGCCAGGTTGTCGGCAGCCCCACCGGCGCGTGTCGCTGCGACATCAAGGCCTTCTTGAGCTGTACCGACCTGCCTGCCAAGGGCACCTTGCCTGAACTTCAGCCTCACGCCCCCCTCACCTGCAGCAGCTCCCTTTCCTGTCCCTGAAACCTCTTCCTCTGTTTCTTTCTTCCACTCCTCCAGCTTACCCATTTTGGCTTCCTTGACATACAGCTGTGAATAACAATGTCACAAATTCAAGACCGTTTGAAATGCTTCTAGTGTGTGTGTACTATGTGGGGCCTCTATGTAAAAAATAAAATAAAAATAAAATACAGCAAATTCGTTTTCAAAATGAGTTGTTTGAGAGGAAGACTAGGGGGTTTAATCTGGAATCTTGATGGTAGTGTAGGATCGGTTGTGATACATTAAAGGTTGTTGTTGGGTGTTTCCAGCTGAGAAGGTGGATTGCAAGACGCGAGCAATGAAGAGAGTGCTTCCTGAGAGAGTATCGGAGGAGGGGGAGAGGTGGAGATGGTGTTGAGGGGTTAGATGATTCAGAGAAGAGAGGTCTATAGATTGGAGGACGTGACAGTGCAAGCAAGCGAAAGCGGTTTGCTGGAGGGAGTGGAAAGCGGCGAAGGGGATCTGGTTCCTGGGCTGGGAGAAGATGGTAGCGAGACGGATGGAGTCGGGGAGATGGTTGAGGAGAAAGACCTGGAAGGATTGGCGGGGTTGGCGGAGGAGATGGCTGGCGAGACGGGAGGGGCGACGGAGGGAGAGGGAGATGAGGGGATGGGGCTCGAGTGCGACCGAGCTGAGCGATGAGACTGTTGCCCCATGTGGCTGGCCGTCCTCCAGTTGGACGGTCAGGACGGAGACAGGGAAGCTCAGCTGCCGCATGACTTGTCGGAATGGCTCTGGTGCGCATGATGATGGTGCGGCAGTAGTGGCAGTCCCCCGGCCATCTTCGGCCATCGTCTCTCCCTCCGGCATCGAGTGTTTCCCCACTTCCGTCCTGGAGCTTCCTTTCAAGAATCGCTGAGTGGCCATCTGGTCGAGCATGTTGACTGGACGGTATACCCTGGGTCTCAAGGAGTAGCCGATCGAGCGGCAGACCATGACTGCTGGTGCGAACGAAGGAAAACAAAAACAAAAAAAAATATTTCAGTTGAGGATGTGTTTTTCTTGTCAACCACTCAGCTTCACCGAGAATGCTTCCCTCTCGTTTCTTCTCACTCGACAAACAACCACCAACAAAGAAACTCAAACGAACTCACTCTCAACAACATATCAACCATCAACAAGAGGAAGAACTACAGCTATTCAATACCAGCACAAACGAAGAACGACCACCCACCAAAACTCGCCTGGCACACTTCCGGAGCTCGAGCAGTGTCACTCCCCAACAGAAGAAAAAAACTATCTCATCAGCGCACTTCCAAGCCAAATTCGCTGCCAAACCTTCTTCTGCTGCTGTCAAATGGGAACAGCCTCAAAGCGTATGGGAACCTGGTGCAGAGCAGTCCAAGTCCCATCAATATCCAGCACATCACCATGGCCCAGACACACCCAACAATCACATCGACAATGACGATAAGGATAAGGATAGTAGTAATGAGGAGGAGGACCTCGGTCAAAATAAGAAGAATCAGAAGAACAAACTCACACAGCTGGAGCAGCAATGGGCCCAGTTCAAGAAGCAGTATCCTCACTTGATCATATTCATGGAAGTTGGATACAAGGTTGTTGCCATTCCTGGTCGCCATCAGATCAGTCAACTATTAACCTTCCTTATTCTTTTTGCATACCCACGAGCAGATTCGGCTCTTTGGAGCTGATGCAATCCTTGCATCTCAAGTCCTCTCAATCGGACATCTGGCAATACCCGGGCGAGAGTCGACCTTCTTTCCCAAGACCAGTCTCTATCTACATCTCAGTCGGATGATCATGGCCGGCTATAAGGTAGGACTGTTCTCTCAATCCGAGACGCGATCGCTACGTAACGTGGAGTCCGGCAAATGCAAGAAGAGTCGGGTGTTCGCTCGCCATCTCACCGGCGTCTACTCGCTCTCTACCTGGACCGAGACAGACCCCAACCGGGCCCTCCCGACGGCGGAAACAGAAGCGGCATTTGTTCAGCACTGGATCCTCAGCCTCCATGCATCCTCCCCCTCATCCCGACATCCGCAAAATGATGCGAAGGCTCAGCTCAGTATGGTGGCTATCTGTCCCCAGAACGGGGAGATCGTCTGGGACGTCTGGTCCGACGACCCTATCCGCTCCAAGCTCGAAACACGCATGACTTACTTCCGGCCCATCGAGATTCTCGTCCCTTTGAGCGGCCTCGATGGCCCTAGCGAGAAGCTCATCAACTGGCTAATCAAGGAGTAAGCATCTCCCCATCCAGTCCTGCACTCCATATGACATATCGAGGGAAAAAAAAATCTCGTGTATATCCAGTCCCTCCGCTAGGTCCCCAGTCAGGCCCCGTCTTGAGTCCACCGAACAGGACTACACTCCTAGATCCGCTTACGAATTGGTCTCGAGCTTCTGCCAACCAAACAAACAGAAATCGAGAACACTTGATCGCTCTTCTCAAGAGGGGCACCATCCAAGCCAAGAAGAAGACTCCACCGAGCCTGAGTTCCTCCATCACATAGTTGAACTGCCCGACGGCGTCCTGTATGGTTTTTTTTTTATGATTTTCTTTTTCGAATCAATTGATGAATTTAATTTTTATATGTGCTCATTAGGATCGCGTTGGCTGGCCTGATTATCCACATGAAATCTTATCAACTCGAGTCTATCTTTCGTCAGTCCAGGCAGTTCAAGTCCTTCTCGAGTCAGAGTTCTATGATCCTTGATGCTAACACGCTGAAGAACTGTGAGCAATATATCTCTCAAGTCCATATATTTCTGGCTATTATGTATTTTAACAAAAGGAGTCAATCCCTTCCACCCTTCTGATTCTAGTGGAGATTTTTGAAAACTCGAGTGATCGCACCGAGCGAGGTTCCTTATTTTGGGTGCTGGATCGAACCAAAACTCCGATGGGCAAAAGATTGCTAAAACAATGGATTGGTAAACCGTTGGTAGACATCAAGTCAGTGGCTGAGACATGCAGGTTTTTCATGTGGTTGACTTGCTGCCAATCCTCCTTCTCCAGGTTGTTAACCGAACGCGCGGACGCTATCGAAGAGTTGATTGGCAGTCAAAGCCATCCCGTGCTGATCAAGATGAGAAGGATGTTGGGGATGCGGCTACCTGATTTAGAGAAATCACTGGTTAGGATTCAGTATGGGAAGGTACTCCGCGTCTTTCCCTTGGTAGCTAATAGCTCGTCAACGGTGGTCCTAATGCATGTCGTGTATCTTTTGTTGAACGTGTCGAACCACAAGTGCACGGAAAAGGAGCTTTTGAAGTTTCTCGAGGTGATGGTGGAGCTGACGGCGACGTTCGGCAGCGCGTCATTGGTCGGCACCAGCAAAACGTCTTTCCGATCGAGCCTTTTGCAAGACATCTTTGCCGGCTTCGCAGCTGTCAGAGACCAAGCCATCGAATATCGATCCGAACTTGACGCTAAGGCTATCCTCAAGGGCGAGTACGAAAACATGTTCGTCAATGCTGATGAGCTGTACCCCCAGCTATCCGACCTCAAAGATGTTTGTCCCCCTTGCCACCTCAATCCCATAATGAATTGCTCATCTCTCTCTCTCTCTCTCTCAAGTGTGTCTCTTGCATTCACGCGGAACTTGCCGAGCATTTGCAAGCCTGTCGGAACATTCTCCAGAATCCTAAACTGGAATTTATCACCATTGGTTCAGAAGAAATGTTGATCGAAGTGCGTCTCCAACATTTGGACCGGGTGCCGGAAAATTGGATGAAATTTAGTAGTACACGTGGTGAGTAGTTATGTTCTTTAGGGGGCGAGAAGATAGAGAAAATGCGAGGACTAAGAAAAGGACAGCTCAGCTGTGCAGCGGTTCCGGACGCCGGAAGCGCAGCGTTTACTAGATGAACGAGACAAGTATCAGGATCTGATAGGGCGAACGGCGCGAGGACATTTTGAGGGCTTCTTGCGTGCGATGGAGGAGGCGTATGATGGGCTGCGGGGGGCGATCCAGAAGCTCGCGCTGATGGACTGTCTGATGAGTCTCGCGAGGGTGGCGACTGAGAATCGGTACTGCAGGCCCCGCATCGTCCCCGATCCCTGCATCCATCTCGTGGCCGCTCGTCATCCTATCGTCGAGCAGATCCTCGATAAACCACTCGTCCCGAACGACTGCTCTCTTAACCGTAACGCACTCTCCACGATTATCTTGACCGGTAATAACATGGGCGGCAAGTCCGTGACCGCTAAGATGATCGGCTGCATCGTCCTAATGACCCAAGTGAGTTTGTGACTCTAAATTTTCGTGTGTAGGTGGGAGGGGTTGATGTGTTTTGAATGGGTGGGGATGGATGATAGATGGGGAGTTATGTGCCCGCAGAACGGGCGACGATCGGACTATTTGATGGCTGTTACACGCGGATGGGGATGTCGGAGGAGCTAGGGCAGGGTCGGAGTGCGTTCATGGTTGAAATGAGCGAGACATCCAATATCCTCAGGGCCGCTACGGCGCGCTCGTTGGTTATTATCGACGAGCTGGGGTACGGTACCAGCACTTATGACGGCCTCGCGATCGCTACTGCGGTCCTTGATCACCTTGTCGATCGCATTCGTTGCTTTGTTCGTCCTTTCTCAAATCGTCCGCTTGTTCACACTCGCTCACTCTTGCTCCTCCCGCCAGACCATCTTTATCACCCATTATCCTCAGCTGAATGAGCTTGCAATCAAGGTAAGCAAGGCACTGGAATGGTTGTTTTTCAGGTTTTTAGAGATCGGTCACCCATGCCAACCAATCTTTTTTTTGGGGGGGGGCAGTATCCGAGGACGGTGAAGAGCTATCACATGAAGTTCATCGACGAAGGCCAGATGGGTTCGTCGAAGCAATCACCCGAGAATGATGATGATGATGGTGGTGGTAGAGAAAGTGGTCGGATCGTGTTTCTGTACAAGATGATGGTCGGGCTCGCGTCCAAGAGCCACGGCATTCATGTGGCTCAACTCGCCGGGCTGCCGGGCTCTGTGCTCGAGACCGCGCGTCTCAAATCTGCGGCCTTAGAACGTTCCGTAGAGCGCAAGAAAAAGTCTCATAGGTCTGTCACATTATTCTTGCTAACACATGCGTTGTTTAGGGGAGGGTATGTTTCTTTTAGTAACACCTTTTTTTACGGGGGGGATTGGGTTTCTTGCAGGACGTCGTTGGTGAAAGATCTGGTGCGCGGAATCGCGTCGTTGTCTTGTTCCTCTTCTTCTGCTACTGGCTGCCCAGTGCTCCCCGGGCGAGCCGAGCTGGTCCGACAACCGACGACCGCCAGGCTTGTCTCACTCGCGCAGCTCGCCCTGCTTTCTTTGCCTTCTGCTGCTCCACACGCCTCTCCTTCTTGACTCGTCACTTTTTACTCGTTTTTTGGGATTGGGCTGGTCAATTGTGTCGCTTTTTTTATTGCACCGCTGGGTTTGCTAATTCGACTCCCGCTCCCCCCTCCATGCCATGCCTGTGCACATCTCGTTCTTACACCCATCACACTCTCCCGTTGCTTTCATGTCACTTACAATCCTCATCGTCATGTCAGTATCGATTTATGAACATTTTGCGCCGCATTGAGATCACACTTTTTCTGGTGTGTTTTGCGTCACAAAGCAGTAGCATTGTGAGGGTCACTGGCGTCTTTCATAATTTGAAGTATTTCATGATGAAATCAAGTAGGTTTAAATAATGTATGGATTTATTAAGGAAAGATGTTTCTTACTATTATGTTGCCCCAATTATGGTATTCAAGATTGGGGCTTAAAATCATAAAATTTCTTTCATATTGGCATAGTTTAAAGTCTTGCCAGGGGATTGTCAAGAAGGTTTTATGTGGTGTGACAAGTTCCCTACGAAAAATTTCAAGTGAGAAGTGAGTATGAATATGGTGTATCAAGTACTTGGCGCTGTGACATCCGGGCTTAGACTTGTGGCCATGGGGCTTGATCAACGGGGTGGGACTGGTAATCTTAGCACATGGCCAGGTTCTGCTTGGCCAAAATCAAGCTCTTGACCCACCAGCTCACTCTCACTTGGAAGGTCAACAGTCAAGTTGATCATTCGAAGACTGGAGCTCACTTAACAAGGATGTTTTTTATTCCCCTCTCTTTTTCCTCTTCTGTCTTGTTTTTCTTAGTGTCTTTCTGCTTTCTAGATGTCCGGTTAAAATCTATCATCATGGATGCAATCGACCTCAAGATTGAGGCAAATAAATAGAAGACCTGCCAGCTTGCTGAGCAACTTCTTCCACTTAAAGAACCAAGAGATTCCTGAACATCAATTTGAAGATGGTCACTGAGACCGACCAATTGATTCAAGCATACAATCACTACGTTCACTTTGTTGTCTCGAAAAGTACAAAAAAGAACAGAAGGAGGAGGGGAAGATTCAAAAAGATGCTGAAAAGAGACACTTTCAAAAAAATCAAGAACATGTAAGTTTTTCATGTTTTTTTTTTCACAATTTCCCAATTCTTAATCTGATGGATATGTATCTTATTTTAGCTGAGAGATGAGCCAGTCAAATTTGCTAGGGCTAACAAACTTCCCAACCGCTACATCAAAATAATGCTCCCAGTTGGTGCTCACAGCAATGATGAACCCACCAAAAAGAGGGGAATCTATGCCATCAAGACATTACCATACCGATCAAAAAATGTTGGTAAATTCATGCGCCGATTGGACACCAGAATGATGGATGAAAATATCCAAACCCCAAGCAAGAACCACCGGATACGCCAACCACCAATCAAGCCACACATTTCTGAATTCAAGGTGGCACCCAAAGGGCTTTCCCTCGATTTATATGACCCAAAATGGTTCAAAGTTCTCCCACCTGTGCAGCAAAACACCATACCCAACCACACCAAAGTCGCCCTTCTGCCTGACACCAATCAATCACTTCTACCAAAACCGCACACTCATTGTGACAAAAGGGTTGACAAAAGAACCTTCAACCGACTTTGCTTGGACATACATAAGGAAGCATACGGACTTCTTGATGCTGATGATGATGTTTCATCAAGTGGCGAGAGTGTTGGAATTATGATTGTTTGCTCCCTGATCGTGCCTTCTTTTCCTTGCCTCTAAATTATGTCACTCCTTCTCCTAGACCCCTTTTCTGCTCTACCAGCTTAAACTGATCTATATACAACCACAACTTGACATCATGTATTTAAGCATTTTAAACTGCGCCCAACAAGAGTAAAGAAATCATCAGTCCTTACCATATTGATCCTGGTGTTGGAACTTAAGCCCCAACATCCAGAACCTCCTGAAGTGGCACTTGAGCCCCACTGATCAAGCTTGCCAGTACTTTTCAGATTTTGTCTGCTCTTATATTATTTTTAAATCCACCATCACCCCGCCAAACATTCAACAGAGAGCAATGATAACCATGAATATGGAAACAACAACAAGGATGATGAAGAAGGGGAAGGAATCAATTTGTATGGACCAAGCCCCGATGCTTCCGAGAATGAGCTTCTTCCAGAAGCAAACTGGAAATCTGTATGATACAACTGATGAAGAAGAGGATGGTAGTTATCAGGAAGAGCATGAATCCTGCAAGGAAAATTCAGATGAGGGGGATTCTGATGAGGAAATTTATGAGTTCAATGGACAGAGGCAATGGGGGTGATTGTGAAGAAGCATAAACGTTGTTTGATCAAGATTTAAATTCTTGAACATGATCTTTTACATTACCTGTTCTTTCCCATATCAATCTTCACAACCACAAAAATAAAAATAAGTTTTCTCTTAAATTAGACACAGATCTGTTTGTTTGAAACTCTTTTTCTCTAATGGGCTCATATTTCTTTCTTGGAAATGATTTCTTTTGCAGCTTTTTGCTTGCAAAAAGCTGGAGTTGTTTTACTTCAATTTTTGAGTACAATGTTTGATTCAAGACAAGCTAGTGGAAATTTCAAGGAATGGAGAATGATCATATGGAGTCAAAAAGATGCCATGATTTTCAATAGCTAAAGTAAAAGGAGGTAGTAAGTGGTAAGCAGCCAGGGAGATAACTGCCTCTGGAGCAACAAAAATGTTTTCCGAAATACTAAGCACCAGGGGACCATTTTTGGCACTTGCATGGCAAGTGCCATCGCAGAGGGGTTCCCCTAGGTTAGGTTGGAAGGGTATTGAATGT
>LAVV01007934.1:0-16158 GCA_001263375.1 Puccinia sorghi
TGGCTACCAGTTGCAGAAAAATACTCGAATGCTTGGACAAAACGTATTCCTCACTTTGACCACCGGACTACCTCTCGAATGGAATCAGCTCACTCCTTAATCAAATCCAAGCTGCTTGGCCCTCAACACTCATTCACTGCTGTCATCAAGATAAAGCTAATTTTTTACGTGGAATAAGCCTGAAAAATGGACAAAAGAGGCATTGTGGGAGCTTCAAAATTCTCTCAAGTTTATATGGTCTTGGGGCTTATATAAGGGGAAGTATATATATATATATATATTGCTATTTTTGGAAGCTTTTGGGAGTTTTAGCTTGACGACTCCTGTGAAGCAGGATGGAATTGGGAGGCCAACTTCCACCTTTGACATCGGCTACGTCCTGGGAGTTGTTTGACCAAATCCTGGGAGTCGTTTTCCCAAGGTCCTTTTTATAAGCTCTAGTGGATTTGGGAGAGGAAAAAGCATATCTGCATTCTGAGAACCAAATCCACCTCTTACACCTGTTGATGCTCCAGGTTTTCAGTTTGCACACACCTTGACACCCCCCTTCAAACTCCACACCTAACTACAACAAAAATAGAAGAAGATAGGAAAGAAAAAATTGAGAAAACTATAAGAAATGAAACATGATGGAAGTCTCTTTATTATTATTATTATTATTATTATTTCATTTTATTTTTTATCATTATTTTTTATTTATGAAGAACAACAAATTTAAAGGAAGAAGGAATATAACAAATGTTCATGTTGTTGAGCCCCTAGCTTCTTGGTCAGGAAGTCAGCCATGTTTTCCTTGGTCAAAAACCATTGAATATTGATTTCATTTTCCCAGATGGAGTCATTGACAAAGAAGAAGCTAAATGTGAGCTTGTGCAGAGTGATAACAAGAAAGGATTTGGGTTTTTAAAGAGTTTTATTTCAAAGGAAGACAACTACAATAAATAGGCAAAGAAGGAAGGGATTTTCTTTTATTCTTTTAAAATCTCCACAGTATCTGAACTGAAGTAGCCATGTATTCACTGGCCTCCTCTGGCAAAGAAACAAAGGGTAAAACCAGGTCCAAATTCTTTAGGCAAAGAGCCAAGGCTTTCTAGAGGGAAACCTGTGTGGTTCTCCAGAAACACCACCAAAATATAGGTATAGAGTAAGATAGAGAGAAAAGGGAGAGAGAAAGGTCAGAAGTAAGGGTTGATTCAGAAATCAACCCGCAAGAAAAGAATCAAGAAGAAGACTGAGATGACTAGAGGTGAAGAAGACTTACAGGTAAGAGACAATGACAGTGATTAGTGGGTATGTGGCTTAGCTGTAAGGGTCCTTTGGGTAGTAATCTTGGTGGTTCTGGTTGGTTCTGTTCTGGTGAAAAAATAGAATTTTTGATTCAGAGGTGGGTAGACCTTGAATCAAATATTTATTCAATTTGAACTTTGAGCTACAAATCAATTCAGTTTTCAACCTTGAATATAACAGGATCACAGCACAACTACTCCACACCTCATTTATTGTACATGGGTCAAAAAATTAGTAGAATTTAGTGAAAGAGTGTATAGAAGCATATGAATTATTTTTGTTCAAAATCTCTCTTCAGAGAGGGAGAGAAAAATGTCAATGAAATATTTTTTTTTATTTACAATTGAAGACTTTTGGACAGGCTTGCTGGCTCTAAGGCTGACAATAAAATGTAAGTTCCAGAGAACAGCCTGAGAACCATTACCATTTTCCACTCAGACAGACATACCATTATCACAAAATATTTGAGACTTGAAGTCGGGAAGAATAGATCTGATGATCCTTGTGAAGAATAGGTGAAAGTTGACTTCTGATGTAAGAGCAATGTATTCTGCACAGTGGGTTGACTTAGCGACAGTCTTCTGGTGTTGGGATCCCCAAGAAATAGGCAAACCAAATACCTTGGTGCACAAACTTGATGTTGATTTATGAAACTCTCCACCCCCCTCAGCTGGCATCAGACCAGGTTTGGAGGCTAGAGTTGTCAGGATGGAGAAGTTTCCTGCAGCAAGTGGTATGGAGATAGCGGATTAGGTGATGGAGGTTGTGCCAATGGGTGTGATTGGGATTTGAGATGAAACAGGCAAGGAAATTGTCACATGTCAAACTTCTTGGCTCAGCTTTGAACCAAATGCTGCTCAAAAGCATGCGCTATTTGACCAAACATCTACTTATCCATTTTGACNCATTTTTTGGGACATGTATCAGCATTTTTTCATGCTTTTTAATGTCAACATGGTGAACACTTCCTGCAATGTTCTAGGAAAAAAATATAGTATGGCACTTGACACCAAGTGCCAGGAATCTTCCCCTGGTGTAAGTGCTTTGTATGGTAGCCACTGACTCAAGAACAAGCCTTCAAAGCAATTTGAAAATACGGCTCAATCGGCTGAAACCTCTGCCTCAACAGGAGAAGATTATCCAACAAATTGATTGGTGGAAGAAAAAAAACATGCAAGTCAAACACTGTCACAGTTATCAAGGAACAGTCAGCAGAAAAATCTCTGTATGATACACTTGAGTTGCAATTTCCTCATTATCATTTATTGAAATGAAGAACAAGTGCACAGAATCACATGGCCTGAATAAGATTAATCTCCTGAAACCTAAACCTCTAGACTTTAGATACTATTTAACAACCATCTTGTCATCTACAGTTTTACTTCTCATCTCATAAAACAATAGTTATTATCTGTGTTGATGGGGATTTTGAAAAAGGGGCCTTATAGGCAGTACTCAAGTGTGGAGTCAACTCATATGCTGAGTTGGACAGAAAAAATTTTCCTAGAAGAAATCCTCATAACATAAATGATATGAAGTGAATCACTCATTTTGATTGATATAATTGGGGTAGACTCAAATTAATGTATTTGCTTAATGGAGAAGGGGATGGTCTATGCTATCAGAAAATAAGACCACCAAGATTGCTCAGCAGTTTATTGATTGTGATAGAGATAGTTTGAGATGAATGTGGACCAAGTGAGATGAGGTATATGAGAGTATGTGACATGTCATGATGATGAGTGATTATGAGTGGTGATGAGGAGTGTTGAGTGATGAGATGAGTGATGAGGAGATGTGAGGTGTGGGAGAAAGTGCTTCAACCAGGGATTTAACACAGGTCCTAATTAGGTTTCATATATTTATGAACAGGGTTGTGTTTTATAGCAGGTTGAATATCATAAGGGTAAATGAACCTGTTAGACCTAGATCTTTACCAGGACATGAACCAAAAGCCTTATGAAAGGGTTGAATGGGTGTTATTGAAGAAAGGGTTGTAATAATCTATGCAAGGGTTAATAATACCATAGAGTGACCAGATAGGAAGTGTTATAGGGGATGATGACTACTAGACTATGTGTAAAATCTGATGGGAAAATCTGGTGAGGCAGGGGAGATGAAAAAAAAAAAACATGACAGGCTTATATAGACAAGAATGAGGGATTTTGGCTGGCCTAGATGCATAGCATTGAGTGATTGTAGCCAGAATGACAGGTTCTGTGCTGGCCTGGAGAGGCCATGTCACACATCAAACTTAATCTCAACCAGTAATAATCCCTCATCATCTTCAAATCAAATCCTCGGATATTTGAACGGATCAATCAATTGCTTAGTTGGCCTGCTTCAAAGCACACTCCATCCTCACCTTTACTTTCATCTATCGCTCCTCCTGTGCTTGGACCCTCTCCTCAGCCTCAGTTTTATTTTCGAGCTTGTACCCTCCTTTTGAATATATAAGCTCTTGTAATTTTCTCATTCTTTTCTCTTTTTCCTCAGTTAATTAATATTGTGGATTTTGCACCTTATCCTTGCCAATAGCCATTTCCCTGTTGGTTGCCTTCCTTGAACCTAAGTTATACATCTTCAAGCCATCTTCCTTCAAACTTGAAATCAGTTATCTTTGACATAGAACTAAGATTATCTTGCCCTCATCTTTGAGACATCTCCTTGTGCGCTTCGTCCAGCTAAATCCCTCTCTAGTACGTTGGGTTGGTCTTATGACAGGGTGTTTCTGTGTTCCCAAACTGCGGAACACAAACCCCCTTGTCAAATCGCCTAGCTTTCCCCATATACTGGGCCCAAGGCTCCATTTTGGGGGGTTGTTGGCTGATGACAAAGCCAATTTTGCGGCTGCAATGTGTCGGGGATCGAGTGGAAGGCCCAGAGGTAGGAGTTCCAGTTCTAAAGTTTTCTAGAGGGGAGAAAGAACTGAGGAGAGTAGTTAGAGAAAATCTTTAAACTAAAGCGGAAAAAATAACAACACTAATTGACTGAATTTTCTACAAAGGAATCAGGACACTGTTGGGACACCACTTGTGGAACCACTCCTAGGGGAGATAGAGCTTGGAAGGGAAATAGACAACTACAAATAGTAAAAGTTAAAGCTGAAAACATTTTTTGGGACATGTATCAGCATTTTTTCATGCTTTTTAATGTCAACATGGTGAACACTTCCTGCAATGTTCTAGGAAAAAAATATAGTATGGCACTTGACACCAAGTGCCAGGAATCTTCCCCTGGTGTAAGTGCTTTGTATGGTAGCCACTGACTCAAGAACAAGCCTTCAAAGCAATTTGAAAATACGGCTCAATCGGCTGAAACCTCTGCCTCAACAGGAGAAGATTATCCAACAAATTGATTGGTGGAAGAAAAAAAACATGCAAGTCAAACACTGTCACAGTTATCAAGGAACAGTCAGCAGAAAAATCTCTGTATGATACACTTGAGTTGCAATTTCCTCATTATCATTTATTGAAATGAAGAACAAGTGCACAGAATCACATGGCCTGAATAAGATTAATCTCCTGAAACCTAAACCTCTAGACTTTAGATACTATTTAACAACCATCTTGTCATCTACAGTTTTACTTCTCATCTCATAAAACAATAGTTATTATCTGTGTTGATGGGGATTTTGAAAAAGGGGCCTTATAGGCAGTACTCAAGTGTGGAGTCAACTCATATGCTGAGTTGGACAGAAAAAATTTTCCTAGAAGAAATCCTCATAACATAAATGATATGAAGTGAATCACTCATTTTGATTGATATAATTGGGGTAGACTCAAATTAATGTATTTGCTTAATGGAGAAGGGGATGGTCTATGCTATCAGAAAATAAGACCACCAAGATTGCTCAGCAGTTTATTGATTGTGATAGAGATAGTTTGAGATGAATGTGGACCAAGTGAGATGAGGTATATGAGAGTATGTGACATGTCATGATGATGAGTGATTATGAGTGGTGATGAGGAGTGTTGAGTGATGAGATGAGTGATGAGGAGATGTGAGGTGTGGGAGAAAGTGCTTCAACCAGGGATTTAACACAGGTCCTAATTAGGTTTCATATATTTATGAACAGGGTTGTGTTTTATAGCAGGTTGAATATCATAAGGGTAAATGAACCTGTTAGACCTAGATCTTTACCAGGACATGAACCAAAAGCCTTATGAAAGGGTTGAATGGGTGTTATTGAAGAAAGGGTTGTAATAATCTATGCAAGGGTTAATAATACCATAGAGTGACCAGATAGGAAGTGTTATAGGGGATGATGACTACTAGACTATGTGTAAAATCTGATGGGAAAATCTGGTGAGGCAGGGGAGATGAAAAAAAAAAAACATGACAGGCTTATATAGACAAGAATGAGGGATTTTGGCTGGCCTAGATGCATAGCATTGAGTGATTGTAGCCAGAATGACAGGTTCTGTGCTGGCCTGGAGAGGCCATGTCACACATCAAACTTAATCTCAACCAGTAATAATCCCTCATCATCTTCAAATCAAATCCTCGGATATTTGAACGGATCAATCAATTGCTTAGTTGGCCTGCTTCAAAGCACACTCCATCCTCACCTTTACTTTCATCTATCGCTCCTCCTGTGCTTGGACCCTCTCCTCAGCCTCAGTTTTATTTTCGAGCTTGTACCCTCCTTTTGAATATATAAGCTCTTGTAATTTTCTCATTCTTTTCTCTTTTTCCTCAGTTAATTAATATTGTGGATTTTGCACCTTATCCTTGCCAATAGCCATTTCCCTGTTGGTTGCCTTCCTTGAACCTAAGTTATACATCTTCAAGCCATCTTCCTTCAAACTTGAAATCAGTTATCTTTGACATAGAACTAAGATTATCTTGCCCTCATCTTTGAGACATCTCCTTGTGCGCTTCGTCCAGCTAAATCCCTCTCTAGTACATTGGGTTGGTCGTATGACAGAAATTCACGGCATAAGACAGGTCTGGCCATGAGCCAAGAGCAATTTAATTAAGAGAGCCAATGTAGGATTGAAACACCACAGGATTGACCGGTGAGGAATTGGATGTGACAGCATTGGAGTTGATCAGGGTGTGTATGTGTTGAGATGGGATAATTTAAATTCATTCTTCTGTTTATCGGGAACTTGGTCAATGAGCAGGTGTTGGGAAAGTTGAATCTGGCCAGTGGAATGTTCCAGTATGATTCCAATAATCTTGTTGGGATTTTAAAACCACTTGAAATGGAGAGACAACTCCATGTTGCCGCGTAGATGAGATGGATGGAATTCAGAGTTGGAAAAAACAATTCTGTTGTTGACATGAAGCCATATGACAACAATGAAACTGTCCTTTTGAAATTGGTAGAGACACCCCTCTACCTTGTTGCATGTGAAGTCCCATTGAGTGAGAAGATGGCTGAAGTGTTTCCACCAGCAGCGGCTGGCTTGACAGGTACCGTAGAGGCCCTTTTCAAGGCATAGAATCTTCTGTTTGAGATGAGGGAAAAGTTCCATGGGAGGGAACATGGATTAGTTCATCAATAGGGCTGTGGACAAAAGCCCCAGTGATGTCAAATGCCTGAATTTTCCAACTGAAATTTGCCAAAAGGGTGAGGAGACAAAGGGTCAAGAGAGAAGCAGAGAAGCAATTTATGGTGAAGTAATTGGGGGATGTGAACAGTGGATTTTGTGCCAAAAGGAAAAAGGAAATCCGGGTTGCGGTCACAGCCGGACCATAACTGGAGGGGTGTAGAATTAGGAACCCAAGAGTTGGGTATCCAGTTGGCAATCCAGCACGCGCATTGGTATGCAAAGGACCATAAATTGCCGTGGAGTTTTTAATGAATCAACATAGTGCAGGCCATATCCCCTAAGGTTTTGTTGACACATTCCCCTTTGCCCTTTTGCGCTGGAGTGTACGTGACAAGTAGATGATTTGGGTGCCAAGGGACAAGTCATGATTCAGGAATGATTGGGTCTTGTATTCCTGGGCATTGTTTCAATGGAGAAACTTCATCAAACTTGGCATGATGTAGGATATTAACAATGTTTCAGTTGAAAAAACACACACACGGTGTGATGTCAAATAGCCCAGCCTCTGTCATTACAAGGGTGGGAACTGATACAAACAGATATGCCTAAGAATCAAAACTGATGAGAACAAGATACAAGCCATATTTCCATTACATATTTACCAGTGGGCAGTGGCGCACCCTTTTCTTCCCTTCGTCAATGATACACTTCATTGATCTTTAAACCTTCACCACTCTAATGAAGTTACTTGGTCCAAGCTTTTCCCCTGATTTTTTATATTTTGTTTTTGTTTTAAAAAAAAACGAGAAAGTGAGCACCATGCTGGAATGTAGCCAAGGAAGATTGACCAGAGTAGCGCGACTTTGCTTATTGTTTCGTTCAGAAAAAAAATGGAAGTAGGGTTTTATGACGAGGAAAGAACCCATACCATTTCGATTTGCTCGACGGCGTCGATCAGTTTAAGACTGTCGTCAATCATCCAGTTGGCTTTGACACGATCGTACAATATCGGACAATCCAAAGAGTCGCACTCAATCTTGGTTTCATTGGTGGGGAGGGATGCGCATCTTCTACAGATCAATTCTACCTCCCTCCTCTTCTTTTCGATCGATCGAGCCTTGGCCATTAGTGAAAATCCCACCCCGGTCGGATTACCAGAACACTTCTCGCAAAGCATCCCTTCATTTTCGAGTCAAATATCAGTATCCAAATCAGGATAAATAATCAAAAAAAGCCCATCAGGATTTTTTTGATCAATTTCCCAAGATACTTTTTGAGCCGAAAAACAGTCACATACCTTTCTGACCTTCTTTTTCACAGTTCAGACACCTGTCGCTGCGAAAATGTTCATCGACCAAAAGCTTGTGAATCTTGCTCAAGTGTTGCAACGGATCTGATGATTCATGTTTATCGGTAGGTTCGGGTAATCCCTTGCTTGCCCGCTTCGACCTCGGGTTGATTTTGTCAGATTCGAACAATCCACTAGATTTCGTAACACGAATCATTCTGGGCATAGACTGGTACCAAGCCGCTACATCCACTCCGATGAGATTGAATATCCGAGAAAGAGAGGGAATGAAGACTCGATTGATGTAATATTCCGCGTCGAGTGCTAATAGACTAACGATTTATAACCAAGGCGAGGAAGACAACGCATGAATATCAACCATATCAGTGTTCCAAACCTTTCCATATGCTATGGAGACAAGCCCTTCCACACAGGACTTGGATAAGAAGAATTTCTACAAAGAACTGACCGGTTCTGTAGAAGTAACTCGGGTGAGACAGCTCGATCTCTTAGCCTGGATTGGGGAGCCCCTTTGACTATAACGTAAGGTACCCGCTCCGCATACGCGGGTTCACTTCGGGGGTCTACTGCCATCTTCCGGGCTGCAATCAGGGCACCTGGTGGTGGTGGGCCTTTCTCGCTACAAGTGGAATGATTCAGTTAATATTTTGTTGTTAAGAGCTATAAGGTAAAATTGCTCACCTGTAAGTTCCTAACTTGACCTCCTTGGCAAAGGTGAAATCTTGAATTGATACTTTCCCGAGCAGAAGTCTTTGCCATTGACGGTAAAGGTATGCCTTAATGTCTGAGAGATCCTGGGTAGCGAATAGCTTTCTTTTTGATGGTTAGCCATGAGCGGGTCAGTTGCGCGTTTGTTTCATCGTAATCATTCATGGCAGTCAAAGGTAAATCAATGGGCCTACTTGAGACAGGTTTCCTGTATCTTTTGAAGCGCCGGAATTCCATCGCGCCTGACTACTTCGATGCCTTTTGCATCAAACACGGGTTCCATATCACTCAAATTCTCATACTTAGCCCCCACATAGCGTTTCTTCGCCATCAACACACATGGCAAATAAACCTAAGCATGATATATTCCTTAGTAGGTCTCATCCCGATATTCGAGGCATCATGAAACTACTAACTTTCTCGAATTTCAACTTGACTGGCGCAGGATTTCTTTTGGTCACGGCTTCCGCCATTTCATTTCCAATCCTAAAAGCTTCCTCCTTGGTTTTCCCGGGCAAGTACACAAACAGACTGTCCGTATCGCCATAAACCACTTTCGCTCCCCACTCCTTGACGCTGTGGATAACTTCCATGGACTGGTATGGTTGATCCAGATCACAATTTAGTTAAAGTATGGTTGATAATACCAATCGCTCACAAACCTTTTCTAGTGTTTCTCTTCCAGTCTGAACGATAGCATCAGCGATTTCCACGCAGGGCATTCGACCAGAGAAACTTGCGCTGGTATAACCGTATGTCACATTGGCAATGAATTTAAGACCGAGCTGTCGTGCATTCAGCATTTTCGTCAACGCCTGTAATAACATAATTATCAGTAATTGGAAGGACACGCGGTTAAAATCGAGATCCACATATGACTGGCCTTATCGTCTTTGGTGAGCTTCATGCTTTGCTTGATCATAACCCTCGTGTCAAGAAACTCGCTCAACATCTTGCTCAATAAACTTTTCCGAACATGATGTTTGACAAACATCAGTCCATTGGGAGAAACTGAATCAATGAAATAATGATGGTTAGGACGCATATCAGGACTCCAAAATTCACTTTGATTTTGGAGGAAAATGAAGGAAGGAAGGAAATAGCAGAGCAGACTAGCCAATTATATCGTCCTTCATCAGTCTCAACAAACCATCAGGCAAGTCGAGGATCGAAGTTCCAAGCTTATTGACTCCTTTGAAAGCGCTCACTCGGCCAAGGCAAGTAGAATAACTTAAGCAGCGTAATCAGCTAGGTAGCCATGGAAAGTATGAAGCCAAACATAAACTCACCAGTAATTATAAGCAATCATAATCGAGGGATAGAGAGATTGGAAATCCAACACTAAAAGAGGACTTTTGTAAAACGCCGACTGTGGCTCCATAACCAAAGGAATGCATTCGGCGGCGTTTTGTTTTGCAACCTTCGAAACGAATCCCATCCAGTCCATTAGTAGAAAAAAAAGGTCCAATCAGCATCCAAAAGAATTTTAAACAACACTTACTTCGTCCCGACTGGGTGAAGGCAGTAAGTAGTTTTCAGGCTTAGAAATCCGAAACACTACGGATTCAACTTTGAATTGTGATCCTCGACAAATGGCGGAGAAAAAATCAACCCCAAGCGTCCGAGAAATTTCACTGAATGGAATTCATTCAACGTTCATTTACGAAGAAGAGCCATGGAATATCAGAAGTCGGGAAATATTTGGCTAAGGGTAGCGTGAATGATGGAAGGCATGCATCACATAATCAACAAATTGTGAGAAAAGATGACGAACGCGTTGCGGGATATCATCTCAGTTTCTTCCACCAGATTGATATCGAGCTCGACTCGAGCGATGTAGTACATTAAAACCCTCCTTCGATGCTCTATGGTTCCATCCTTCCACCATCGTGCCAAAGTGGCAAAGGAATAATGGGGAATTCTTTCGCGGAGGAAGACATGTCCAAAAAAAGAGTAAGTTCAGCATGTCCTCATCTCTTCAGCTTGAATTATGACATACCGTGTGCGTAAAACATGATACACCACATTTTCAAAAGTATATTGGGTTAAAGCTAGTTCACTTCGAATTATGCGCCAAATTGAAAGGACATGGCGACCGGTAATCTTGATCGACGAGCCATGAGTATACCCCCACTTATCATCTTTCCCAGAAAATCGACCATGAGACTCAGATCGGACTCGACCAAACTCATAAACTAAATCAAAATCTAGAAAACCAAGTACTCAGATTAGCTGGTGGCCAGACAGGAGAACGGCACGAAAGCTCCAGAGCTGACCTAGTTCACAGCCCCGTCTCATAACGTAACCCCAAGACCAACTTTCCAATTCAAACCCAGTCAAGACTTCCGGATCCCAATCCCTGATTTTGTCTATGAGCGAATTGAGTAATTCCACTTCAGTATCAACCACCTCCATATAGCATTGATCTAAAGCGTATTTGGGTAGTTTAAGCAGTTCAGATGATGCTTGCGTAGTGCCTTCTTGCTCAGCCACCATGATAATGCCGACTTTGGTAACTGAGCCGGGTCGATTGAGTTCGACATCTCCACGTTCAGTTTTTAAACAATAAAACAGAACTTTGATCTGGTCTTGAGCTGGGTCAGGGCGTCGATCCTTGCTACTATCAGCTAGAAAATTCCATTCCTGTTTCAGTGATGGTGGTCACTCCGATCTACAGCCATCATTGCGAAACTTCTTACCAAAAACTTCGATTGCAAGAACGTCCATGTGTTGCGACTCATGCGCCGTTGATTTCGATTTGACTTGAGTGAACTTGAATCCACCGTTATGCTGTGTTGGACCTTCAATCTGACCAACCAAAGTTTCACAATGTCAGTTTTTCACCAAGTTGATTCCATTTGATGTACATGTATCTCGATTGAACCAACCTGTGAGACGAGCAAGAAATCTTTTGAACTTTTCGAGGCTTTTGTTTAAAAAAGAAAGAAAGAGGCGGCCAATAAGCTTCAATACTTGTCTGAAAGTGCAGATTTGATGGCTCGCCTTTTCTTATCAAGTTCTTTCTCAAATCCAATAGTCTTGGAGGAGGATTGGCGAATTCCCAACGGCAGATGTTAGGAATAAAGGCTTGATAGGGCAGCGGATAAGATCTGAATGTTTTGATGGCATGATCAAACTGCTTGATGAATCTCAACGAGCTACCGAAAAGAGCATATTGTCTCCCAGCATACTCTCTTCTCCGATCAGGGACGTCATTTGGGTCTGAATAAAATGGATCTTTATAAATCTTCATCGGTAAGTCAAAGTCGCTCAATGATCTTATGAGCTGATTGATTGACGGGCTATGATCACGATATCGATACCACTGACTGTCTCCGCCATTTCTCAGTGAGCGATGCTGGGTTTGGGTCATTATAGCCAAGTCAAGTCTCGTCTTTTCTCTCTTATGGGGGGCTTTCGATTGGTTGGTAAAAGAAGAATCCAAGTCGGCTGATAGGGTGTCACTAGCCATTGGCTGATCTGATTCCATATTTGGTTGGTCTGCCTGATGGATTGACAGCTCATGTCCCTCTTTTCGTAAGCTTAATCCACCTGGCTGGAATTGATCGCTGGTGAGAATGGTTGAATGGGGATTCGACGTAGAAGATTCGGTGAGGACAGCGGATAGACTTTTGCTTATAATCGGCAGGGTCGATTGATCTGATGGCTGCCCATGCGAATCAATTGGCTTTGAATTAGGCTCAACACGCTGAAGACGCTCCACGAAGCGCATCATCTTCCCGGCTTTAGGCTGAAAAAACCCATCGTCCTGTTCTTGTCTTTCTCGCTTCATGGCACTTTGCAAAGAGTTCCCGTGACCATGTGTGTCGGAATCCTCTAGAACCTCACCCTGTGGAATGAGGCGCTTATCGAGATTGAGTTTTCTGGGTGATTGGAACTGTTTCGCGATACTTTGTGATCGTTTGGAGGGAGATACTGCCGGAGACTGGTTGCTGGTCAAATTTTTTGTAGATTTCAAAGTCAAATCATACCAGCGTCAAGATAAGTTTTATTGTCGCTTGTACATTTCTCAAGCCGATGGTGCTCACGGATTATTCGAGCTGGTCTTGGTAGGAGTGGTAGTTTTCGATCCAGTAACATTAGTTTCACTCTGTCCCATCAAATCAAGGTTCTCAATTTCATCCCAATTCAATTCGTCAAGGTCTTCTTCTTCGATTGGGTCAAGTCCGGGATTAGGAACTAAATCGTTGTCGTCATCCGGTCCTTCGTCCTTGTAGCTCTCCATTTGGGACTGAATAGCTGCGATGTCAATTCCAAAATGCAGCTCCGCTTCTTCATTGAATGCTGTGTCGGCAGACTGTTTGAAAATTTCCTTGGTATCGGGCTTTGAAGCGAAGCTTGTGCCAATTCCATGAATGGCCCAAACACCATATGGATTTTCTTCTTTCTCGTCCTTGATCCACTTGCTGACATGAATAGCGTCAACGGCTTGAAAGGTGGTGGGAATTATCTGAGCCAATTTGGACTCTGGCTTGATGAAGTTTTGGAAAGCAAGCTCAGGTTGGACAGGATAATATTTCTCTTCTCGAGTGGCACTATGATGCTTGTTGCGAATTAATTCTTCGATTTGCGTTCGAAAACGGGGTTCCATAAACCATTGAGGTTGTTCACCGGTTGAATAGTCTCTCTGACTAGCAGGTCCTGTTTCGCGCACTTCCTCCGGCCCGGTTTGGCCGCGTTTTTGTCGTCGTTTCCGCTCGTCTTCCCACAATTCCTTCACGCTTTGCACCAACTTTTCATCGCCTGAAACTGGATGTTTCAAAAGTTCGACAAAATCGTGGTGCAACTGTCGCTCCTTAACCCAGTGGCGGTTGATGATGTCCGCGACTGTGCAATCTAGCTCGATGGGACAGTATGAGGACTTTTTCAAGTCGACGTGGGCCATCCGAGACTCTGGGACGCTACTTGCCAAATAAATTGGCCCTTCATATTCTTCGCTAGCAGCATGGTTATCTAGATTTGAAATGCAATGTTTTAGAGGCCATCCATCTCGTGGTAATGCTGGCTCAGGTCAACTGTTCAAGGCGCACCAGGTAAGGGTCTTCGGAAAACACATTTGCATAATTCAACCCAACCACATCCGTATAGGTTGTGATCAAGCATGAACTGTAAGTGAAATGGGATGTGTTCTTCGAAGATTTTGAATGCGCTAGATCGGGTACAATCACTAGCCCTTCCAGCTTGTGAATAGCCCAAAGGGCTCAT
This sequence comes from Puccinia sorghi, assembly GCA_001263375.1. NCBI lineage: Eukaryota > Fungi > Basidiomycota > Pucciniomycetes > Pucciniales > Pucciniaceae > Puccinia > Puccinia sorghi. Next base: position 14,032 of record LAVV01007934.1, read on the forward strand.
GACCCTGCCTGTTCGAAGTAGTTCGGCCATCCGCTTCTTAAACTTGGGCTGCAAACAGTAAATTTTCAAAAAATGACGATAGCCCACATGAAATCCATAGAACGGGATGCCCTTGCACAAAACAATGTAAGCGACGTATTGGTGTTTCCCTCGATCGGCCGGTCGGGTCGAGCTAATCTTGCCCAATGAAGCAGCAGTTGCATAGTTGAGGGCAGTGCCCAATCTGCGAATAAAGCTATGGACTGGGACCCAACCAAGTCAAGAGTGGTAATACAGCAAAAAAACGCGTCAGCGTCTGAGTCCACAGCAATGGATGAGTCGTTTCTGACCAGTATCAGGGTCAATCGCAGCTTCATATTGGACGTAGAAGTAGGGCATTGCACCATGCACATGGGCTACGACGCGTTGACCAGCCTGAGTTGCCCCAAACAACCTCACCACTGGCACTTTGTAGAACTGCTGGCCACGAGGAAGGAAAGGAGATGTTCTCAGACATAATGGAGAGGATTCGGAAGGAGAGATATTATGAGTGTCAAGTTGAGTAAGACGAAATCGGATAGACGAGCTGTCAACCGGGACATCACCCCTCAGCTCTGCTGTCATGATAACAGATATTACGCGTAGCGTGGAGATTGAGGAGAAAGTTGGAGGGCTTATGCGCAGGAGGATGCACTGTCATAAGTCTCGATGACTGTCACAAGCGCCGCGCCCCAGGGGGCGATCAGCCTGTCATAAGCATAATGGAGGTCTTCCCGTCAGTCTGGAACCCACTTCCAGATCCAGATCTGGGATTCCAACTTCTAGATTTCCAGATCTTTTCAAAAACCTGATCCCTTCACCTTCTGCCTCTCCTCTTTCTGAATCTAGAAATCAGCTCCTCAAACTGAGAAAGAAAAATTCTGCATGTATTATCTTGAATCCTTTCACAATTCCTTTGACTTGGCCTCCTCTCACAACCCACTGTAAGACTCAAAAGGTGTTGTGAAACCCTTTTGCTGAATTGAGAAGGGGATGGATGAGTTGCAAACTCTGCCCTTCTATTCTCAGTTTGTTTATTGTGATAGAGATTGTTCGAGATGAATGTGGACCAGGCTAGATGAGATATACAATCAGCCTCTAACCAACCTGATGGAACACATGTACAGGTTGTGCTATGAGTGATGCTGAGTTGGTTTGGGAGGGAGATTGATGGTGATTTTTTGGAAAATAGAAGGGGAAATTAGCTCCAGTATTTGAATCTTGAAAAGCTCTTCTCAACCTTTAACAGGGAGGGAAATCTAGATTTCACATTGGATTCTTCCTGCTGAGACAGACAAAGATGTAAGTGAAGGAATTTAGTGGTGGGTGGAGTCTTACAATTCACTGATTGAAGCTTTAAGGATAACTAGGGTTCAACGGTGGCTTTTCCACTGGTTTATGCTAAGGCCCTATCCAGAGTAAGCTCAGTCTCACAACCCTATCACAGCCACAATCATGTCTGTTGGCAAGCGATTGGCGGTTCATCCCAGAAGCAGTGGGCTGCTATGCTACATGACCAAAATAGTGTAGTGTAGCAGACAATTTCTTTCATGCTACATTGCTGTAGCTTCAGTGGCGCTACAACGCTTGTAGCGGCTATTCTCTGCTACAAAGGCTTTAGAGCAGCATCACAAGACCTTTTTTTGGTCTTGCTCCATTTGTGTTAGTGTGAAACTGCTAAAGGGTATGGCAAGATTTAAAATTATCAGTTCTTACCACACTACATCCTCATAAAGGCACTCGAGCCCCTACTCTGAGCAATCCTTGCAAAGACACTTTAGCCCCTTTGGAGTTGATAGGTACTTTACAGACCTTGTGTTATGATCTTGGAACCCCTTCTGGGACTTGCCAGGGGTTTCCCCAACTGGCGGATTCAGCCTCCGCACCTTTGTACATTCCCCAGTTAATCTACTACCTCAATCACAACATATTGCTAACTCTCAAAAACTTTAATCATCCTCAAATAATCATGATCACGCTCCTGCTACCAACCATAGCCAACCCATTACCGCCGCCGCCCCCCTCCCCCTTGTTGTTCTAACGCTACCAGCCTTTTGCCTGCAGCCCGCCCCACTCTCTGTTCCCACCCTTTGACTGGCCAACCATTGC
>LAVV01007945.1:0-20829 GCA_001263375.1 Puccinia sorghi
CTTCTTTTTCCGCCATTGAGCTGGTCCAGTGCCTAAAATCACTGCAATCCTCCTTTCCTTTCTTTTCCCTCTTGGAGCGCCAGTTCAGAAATTCAACACTATGAAGTGATTCTATAGGAATGGTTTTCTGTTGCCAAGGAGTGTGAGGTATGACTGGGATAGTGTAGGGTTGTCCAGAGGTACGTTTTAGTAGTCTTCTTTCTTCTTCTGAAAAAGCTCAAGTACCCTGCCTGAGAGTGATAACATGACAAAGTAAAAAAAACTCTGCTTCAGATAACCATCCAGTGGGTCCAAAATTTATTAACTGTAATCTTTCAGGAGTAATTTTTCCCAAAGGCCTGAAGGTATGCGGGTGAGGGTTGAGAGGTGTTGAATAAGGATCTCTAGAGAGTGGGGGTCTTACAAGAGGGGGATTAAGAGAGAGTGGCATAGGTTCATTAACTGGATTGACTTTCTTTGTTACTGATTTATATTTTGCTGCATTTGTTGATGATTAATTTGACAGGACTTCTTCCTATAGTTATTGAGGCTGAAATCCTGGTCCTGGTCCAAGAAATCCCGGGTGACTGTGCTAGCTGGAAGTGGGGTTTCATCCTTCTATTTTTGGGGTAAGATATGGGTACCAGAAATCTTTGTCCTTTGTCTATAATGATAAGCCTTTCCTTGTTATCAATATTGATCATGTTGTTTGATGCATCTTTGAAGAATGGGTTTCCTAGGATGGGCTTTACTGGACCTTCAGTTACCCAGAAATGGATGTGCTTCAAAATCTTTCCAATGTATACTTCCACCTTTTCAGCAATTCCTGTGATTTCTGAGTGGTGGCCTCCAATTCCTTTCAACTTCATGGGCTTCTGAGTGATTACCAAACTAAGTTGATCTGCAATAGCTGCTGGCATAACATTGACCATAGAACCAGTATCCAGTAGGGCTGGATGATCTTCTCCACTGATGTTGAGTTTAACATATCCTAAGGGGCAGGCATAGTGAGGCTTTTCTTCATCTTGAGTGAATTCTTCCTCTTCTTCTAGATTTCCAGTGTTGGCTGACTTGTCTTCAATTGGGACTCTCATGTTGCTGTTTTTTTTTTTTGAAGTATTCTGCTACACCAGGTGCTGCCGCCAAAAGCTCTCCAAGTGGAAGGGACATTTGCTTTTCTGCGAGGATCCTGCTGGAAGGTTCTTCCTCTATTTCTGGGTATTCCTTTGAAAGGGGATTTTCTAGGTCTTCTTAGGTAGCTTTTCCTTATTTGAATGACTGTCTGTAGGGTTCTGAAATCTGACTTTGGATTTGTTGGGCGTGTTGGCTATCTGAGTTATTTCATCATCTATATCCATGACTTCCTGCTGATTCCTGTTCTTTTCAACTTGAGGGATATATTCATAGTCCTTGCCTCATCTGGTCCTTTTGCCTAGGTCTACTTCATAAATTCTGAGGGCTGGTTCCTCCATTCCTTCCAATTGGATGTAGGAGGTGGTAACTTCTGTCAGGTGAGCCTTCTTTTGAAAGTTGTCCACTATCTTCTCTATAGGTCTGGTAAGGTACCAAGTAATTTATGAGTTATCTGGCAGAAAGTATCCTTTCCCTATCTTCTTGACTAATCCATTTGATTCATCCAAGCTAAGGACACTGCATCTTGCTAATCCATGGTTTGTCTGAAAACAGTAAAATAACACCTGTAGGGTTCCCTGTAGGGTGATGAGGTTCCTGGTACTGGTGCCGTATGGGGAGGTAAAGCTTTTGGGAAGTTAGGGTTTCTAATTTCTTGGACAGGTCTTCCATTTGCCTAATCTGCTGGAGGGTTAAAAGTGGCTGGTTGAGTCTTTCCTGGCTGGATTCTTCTGGGGGTTTCCATTCAGCTTGCATTGGTACTGTCCTTCATTTGCCTTCTCATTACCTGCCTTCTCTTCATAACTGATGCCTGCTGGACTTCTCTTACAATGTAGGTGATTATGGTGGATGAAGGTGGTAAGAGTTCTCCTCCATCTATGGTGGCTGTCATTTTTTTTCCTTACTGAGTTCCTTGGTGACTGAAAATTCTAGGTCTGAGCTGAGGACTTCCAAGAGTTGATCCCTGTATTCTTCTACGTCCCTTATGTGCTTGGTCCTGAGGAGGTAGTGAGTGATTGAATCAAATTTGGTTCTGAATACTTTGAATTCTAATAATGTTTTGATTCCACCTTGGTTGATGTAGGTGTTTACCAGTTCCCTCATGTCTGCCTTGGAGTATATGACTAGGGGTTGAGCCACACCAAATCTGTTGAGTAGTTTTTTCTTAATTTTCTCCCAGTCCTTTTCTTCAAATCCTGACATTTCTTCCACTTCCTCCTTGAGGTCATTTCCTTTGATGAAGGGTATGATCTGCTTGGCCAGATCTACAGAAGCACCATCAGTATCTCCAGCAGCTTCCCACCTTCTAATGAACTTTTCTATAGTCATGTTGGTTCCATCAAAGCAAAGTTCCTTGTCCATGGGCTTGATCTTGACTGTTTTCCCATGTTTTCCCATTGCTGGTTAGTTGGTAAGGTGGCATAACTGCTTGCTTCTCTAAAAATTGGGTGGTGGTGGATTGGACTCATTCTGTTTCTTCTTCCTGAACTGGTGGTACTGGTTCCCTATACTGTTGAAACTGAGATTAAGAGTCTGATACTGAAAGAGATGTGGGGGATAAACTTTACTGATATTCTGACTAATACCAATTCTTTATAGTAATTACACTAAGAACACTATACTATCTAACACTAGAAACATCTTATGATGAGTCTCTACTGGGAAAAACATATACATCAATGAATCTCTAACACTAGAAACACACATGATGAATCTCTCCTGGGAAAAACATCCTGGTACAAAGCTCTGAAGGGGGGGTCTTTTATAGTGTGACAAGCAGGACTCTTGGAACAGAACAAACTGCTTTTAGGAATGGGGGAGCAATATGTCATCTTCCAGAAGGAGGGGAAGGTACATAAACAAGTTTGTGAAGAAAACGATGATGGGTAAATATGTTCAATGACTCTTTCACACTGTCTGCTGTCATGGGAAAATAACTGGGAAAAGGTGACATTCCCTGAAGGGTGATAAAATGGCTGATCCAGAGGAGTCCAAAGGGTGGGAACTGATTGTTGTCTTATTTTGGGGGTCTTCTGCTCTTTTATCCATTTGTCCTTTTGTCCCTCCAAATAGAGAATGTTGAATATCTTCTGATCCAATGGGGATTGAGTCATGCTGTAAGGGGGTAAACTGGGCTCCTGAATCTATTTCTGAGGTAATTTTGCTAATATTCTTGGTGTATGTTGAGTTGTTGGCCTGTTTAAACTTAAAAACTGGATTAACACCATGATTGGGGATTTCAGGAGTAATTGAGCCTGTTGATGCTGAATGTCTTGTGGATTATTTTTTACACAGTTCTAATGGACTTGGGTTGAGAAATTGATGAAGGATTACTAGAAAGGCATTTTTCCACATTCTCAACGTGATCATAACATAAAAAAAGAATATCAAGGTCATAACATGATGACCATATCTGATATGAGTTATAATCATTTCAAGACAAAACAAAGTCCTTGAGAATGAATCACATCATTTACTTTATTATGGTTCACAGTGTTTTGGAATTCAAATACCATTCAAAGCAAAATTTAATGAGCAAAATATGTATAAGATTTTATTAGCAGTTGTCATGAAGATTTGACTTATTCATATTGGAAGGATGATAACAGCTTGACTTGGGCAATACATCAGGTTGATTGCTGAGCTTGACATCAACACAAGTTAAAACCAACTTCATCCTGAGTTTAACCTGACTTGTAACGTACTTCAGACCAACATCAGAAGTTACCAATAGGTTATTCAAGAAATTGATGTGAACGAAATTGAATGCAAGTGCCATGAAAACACCCCTGGTGCTTGTTATGCTGATGGTAATTTATGTATTGTAGCTACTTGGATAATTTCAGGTATTTTGATATTATATCTGTGGCTGGCAGAGACCTAATGGAAGATTGGGGGGGAGTGAAAACCTCAAGAAAAATTTATTCACATGTCCTGGATCTTGAACTGAAATCCTATTTCATTCAAACTGCATTGGGTCAACCAATATTGAGCAGTTTAAGTGTATTCCAGATTGAAAAGTATCAATTCAGAAAAGTTGATTTGTATCATGGTTGTTTAAATTTTGATTTCCATAAGGTTTGTTGAACATTCTTTAAAGATATAAATATGAATAGAATAACTTGACATATACTTCCAGACACAGAGAGGGAGGAATATACCCAGAAAATAGATAATTAAAATAATAAAGTAATGTGAATAATGAATGAACCTGCATTCAATCAGGAATGTGGATGGGAAGAAAGGATCCAAGGAATGTTTTATGATTGAACTGCTCAAATGGGATGCTTGGCTTCTAAAATTCAATTTGATCTGGGATTTTGCTAAATCATTCTTTCAAAGGAGCCAATGTTTACTGGGGGTGGTAAATCAGGATGGACTTAGTTTCAAAATCACTAACCAACTGGCACTGCAAAAATAACTTGCTCAACTGCCTTCAGTTGAGATGCAGGAACCACCTGGAAGCTTCTGTTGTTACTCCAACCATGCTCCAAAAATTTACATAGGCAAACATGTGGAGTTTGAATGGAAGCTTAGCTGGAGCATGCTGCATGTCAACTGCATGCAGTTTAGCAATTTCTTTTTGCAGTGTGGGAGGCTTGGCTTCTCCAGCTTTTATATTCTTCTAGGCTGTCCTCTACTGACTCAACATTTCCTACCTGACTCCTGGTCCAAAAATTCTTTAATCTTGGGCCTTGATTTTTTCTGAACCTGAATTGTTTCAGCCAAAATTGAAGAAAAGCATTTGATCATCCAAGCATCAAATTTTGGAAATTTCATCCTTCTTTTTTTTTTTTTTGGACAATTGACACCCACATCACACATCATAATTCCTTTATCAAACTCTTGATTTGAATCTGCTTCCATAAATGAATAGGGGGTTTGACATGTGACCCACCCACTTTGGATCCACAACCCACATGTTGCAGTGCTGGTCCAGGGGGGTTGCCGGTCAAATTTCTAAAATGGGGGTTTTTTCATTAATTTTTTTTGGGGTGGAATTGACACAAATTTGATGATGATATTTTTTTCTACTACACTTTTTAGGGTGAGGAATTCAATGGTAAAGTTAATTTTTCCAAAAACAAAATATCTTAATATTTTGGTACTCACCCGGCTTTCTAAATGTTTTTACTCTGATTGCAAAGCAATGCATTTGAGTCATTTTAACTTTTTTTTTCCACACTTTCAATAGTTTAAAACCCAACGGTTTAATTTATTTCAGGTAAAATTTAATAAAATCCTGTGAATAAGAGCTGTGGAAAAAGTCCAAAAAAAAGAAAATTATAACCCAAGATTTATCACATTTAACCTAAAATAAATTGAACCATTGTTTTTTGAACTATTTAAAGTGTGGGAAAAAGATGAAATGACCCAAATGCATTGCTTTGCAATCAGAAAAAACATTCAGAAAGCCAGGTGTAGTCCAAAAATATTAAAATATTTCTCTTTTTTTTTTGTTTTTGGAAAAAGGGTACAATTGAATTACTCACCCTCAAAAGTGTAGGAGTAAAATTATTATCAGCAAATTTGTTTCAATTTGACCCCCAAAAAAATTAATGAAAAAACCGCATTTTAGAAATTTGACCCACGACCCCCATTTGCGTAATGCAGATTGGTTCTGCAACCCACCTGGACCAGCGCCGCAATGTCCTGTGGGTTGCGGATCCAAAGTGGGTGCGTCGCATGTTGACCCCAAAGAATATTTTGAGGAAGGTTTTTCTTCCCAGTACTATTCAATTTTTTTTTTTTGTATTCTTCACATACCTCTTCCTGTAATTAGTATAACTGATTGAAATATTGTGTACTGGCTTTGATTTACCTCAAGACTTTCTAACTGGATTATCAGACCAGCTGCCTTTCATCTCAAACTTGATAAAAGAAACTTATCCTTTCATTTTCTATCTCTCATGGATTCTGATAAAATATCCTTTGTTGTGACAAAACATAAACCACTCAAATGCATGACAAACCTACCATTTTTCCCCCCGTTTTTGATATTCTGCATGACTCCATTTCTTTTGCAACCCAATCAAACAAAAATCATCTATCAAATCTTCATTCCAAAATTCAAACACAACAAAACATATCACAATAAATGACCATTTGGCCTTTGAATAGCCGGATTAATAACACAGTTAAATTTGGACTGAAGAAATACCTATTTTTTTTTTAAGACAAAACTGATTTTGGAGGGCAGCTAATGCAAGCCAGACCAAAACCAGCGGAGTCATTGAGGAGGGCGCCATGAGAAGCAGGATGACCAGGAGTCCTCAGCTGCAAGTCAGCGTGGTGGGTGTGAAACAGGGCCCGCCCGCCCAGCCGGAGAGGCCTCCGCGGGTGGTGCAACAGCAATCGGCAGACTTGGACGACTCACAACGCAAACGAAGTTCACCATGGGCATCTTCCGCACCGAAAGTCTGCAGGATGCGACGGTCTTGATCACGGGAGCATCAGGAGTGAGTCCCCCCCTCTCCAATAAAAGAAAACCCTCGATTCGGTCGGTCATGAGAGAAAAAGGAATGAAGATTTTGTTTATTTTGTATTTACTTTTTCTGGGATTTTTTTTTTCTTTTGTTTTTTGTGGATGATTCGTTATTGATGTGTAGGGAATCGGTGCGGCGACGGCCATACTGTTTGCTCGCGCAGGCGCTAATCTCGTCATCACTGCCCGCCGAGAGTCGGTCCTTCAACAGGTCAAATCGGAATGCGAGAAGGCTCACAAGGAGTGTGCCGCCGGCCATGGCGGCCGGGTCGCCGCGCTCGTCTTGGACATGCAGGATCCCTCCGCTATCGACTCCTTCATCGGTCGTCTCCCTGATGAGTTGAAGAATATTGACATACTCGGTGGGTCATTTCGCCGTTCACACTCCACTTTTTTAAAAAATAATAAATATATATGTATATATATATCTTTCTTACCATGCTTCTATCGTATCTTAGTGAATAATGCGGGATTGGTTTATGGCCGAGATCCAGTGGGAGAGCTGAACTTTGAGGAGGTTCAGGTGATGATAAGTTGAGTCACACCATCCATACCTTTTTTCTGGAAAATGTTTCATTTGCTGAGACAATGTCGATACTCTTCAAACAGACACAAATGTCTTGGTACGTCAACACTTAATGTGACTCCTCTACACGCCAAAAAAAAAAAAAAATTCCAAGGCACAGGAATATGATCTGGTTAAGCTCCGTTGCGGGACTTGTTGTTGATGAGTAGGGCCTCATGCGGATGACCAATGTGATTGTGAAAGGTTGGCAAAAACCCATCTGCATATTTCAACTGGTCAAATTTCCCGCCACTGACGTCCGTCCCTTTCTTCATTTATTTGTCTCGTTGCGCCTGCAATTCTTAAAATATATAAACGTCTACCCGGGCATTGACATCAGGCATGAAAGAGCGTGCTAAAGGACAGTTGAGTCGTGTTGATTGAATTTTGAGAAGATATCATGTGTCCACTTTTGCATATACATGAAAGAAACTAACAATTGAAAAAAAAAACGATATATGACGACCTCAGCATCATCAACATAGGGTCGATTGCCGGGCGAGAACCTTACGCAGGAGGATCGATCTAGCAAGTCATTCAAAGCGCAGTACTTTTACTAGACAAGATAGAAGTCAAAAGCTGATTGCTGGGGGGAGAATATCTTTGTTTTTTGTTTTTAGCTGTGCAACGAAACATGCGGTGAATGCATTCTCAGGAGCATTGTTGAGAGAGCTAGTTTCGACGCCTTTACGGGTGACAGAGATCCAACCAGGAATGGTGGAGACGGAATTCTCTGTGACCAGGTTCCGTGGCGATCGCAAGATGGCTGATTCCGTCTACGAAGGTTCGTCCTTTCCCCCAAAAACACAAACAAATATTATTTGATGTTGCTCTTGCGCCCTCCTGAAAATCATGACTGGCTTCCCCCGGACACCATAGGCTTGCACCCATTAACGGCCGAAGACGTTGCGGAAGAAATCGTGTGGTGTGCAGCCAGGTGAGGACAAAGACCACGTTTCTCCACATCCTCCTTCCTTCACTAGTTTTTCCTTGTCCCTTGATGTAACAGGCATGATTTTCCTCTTTTATTAACGTGCCTCACATCAAGACCATCTCACGTCAATGTTGCCGAACTATACGTATGTTCACGATTTACTCCTCCTCCTCCTCCGTCTCGTCTCGTCCAGCAAGCTTCCTATGACTGCGGAGACGACATGTCCCGCTCGCGTTCAACTCGGAGAAATGAATCGAATTGTGCTGACTTTTTGTTGGGGCGTGATCTTTCAGGTCTTGCCGACGGCGCAAGCTAGTGCCACTTTAAGCCATCGCCAAGCCGGTTAAGATGGCATGCAGACTCCATCATCAGGGAAGACGTTGTCCAAAACCAAAAAAAACAAAACCAAAAAAACAGAGTAGAGCTGATTTTTATTCCGTCTTCGTGTGTGTGTCTTTGCCAAGAAGCTGTTCGATGTATGAGATATTTACGTGTGTGTGTACTGCAAACTGCGAAAGTCCTTTCTCATTTTCTCTACAGCCTTTTCTCGTTTCCTTGACATAGACACGAGTTTGAGGCGGTGCACACTTTATCGTCCTATCTTGTTTCACACATATGGAACGAGCAGACTCAATGTATGATGCAATCCCAGCCTGGCCATATCACATCGAAAAAACGAAGCATGTTGCATAATTCTCAAGACATCATCTAGATGGCAGTTCAACCCCATTGAGAGGCGGTTTCCGTCGCGTCTCTATCCCCTTCTTTGTCGACCATTATTCTCTTTTTGAGAAAAAAGGAACACGCTGTTATTCTCACACTAGTAAACACAAACAAAAATGAATAAAGATGCTGAGTGCCAAAATAAGAGGAATGAGAGCACCGATAGTAAAAAAGGGGAGATAGACTTGGGACAAAAAAAACGAGTATGTACACTAGGAAGGGAGCATCCAACCCATTGGAAATCACAAGCCAAGAAAATGTGGTAAGGAGGGAGGGGAATCTAGATCCCAAGGGCCTGCTCAGCCTTGCGTAATTCGCGAAGATCGTCGTCTTCTTCTTGGTCATCGTCATCTTGATTGACCGGCAACGAATGCGACGACGAGGGATGTCCATTGTGAGCTCTTGGAGGCTCCAGATTATCACGATATGTCTCCGCACGTCTACCATCATTATGATTCTCCGAGTGTTCCTCCTCCTCGTCAATTTTGACAATCAACGAGTCCATCTCTTCTTCCTCTTCTCCTCGCCGTCCATTATCCAAAGCTTCTGTGCCCAGCTGGCCCAGTCGGATGTGCTTCGTCTCAAACGGTGCCTTGTTCTGCATTACTTCCTGGTCCTTCACCCATGTGTAATATATCGACCCCGCTAGTATTATCCCGATACCCGATATCCGCCCGCTCGTGATCTGGTCGCCAAATAGCATCGCCCCTAGTGCCGTCTATAGTAGCAAAAAGTTGCGCAGTCAAGTCATCACCATGCATGTTTTTTTTCTCTTGTCAGTGCCTCTGTCTGCTCATCTCATTTTTTTTCACCCTTTCTTGACGCAGTATGTATATGATAATGTGGGTATGTGTATGTGCATCCAGGATTCAAGTTGGTCTTAGACAGCAGGAAAAGGATAGTCAGATTATAATCTGTAGAAGGGAAGGTGGAAGCGAGATGTACATATTTGCATGGATGGAGATGAGAGGGAGGTGAGAGTAGATAGGAGGAGATGAAATAATGACCAACCTGGATGACACCTCTGACGGCGGAGCTGATCATGTGAGTGACTGGGGAGGTGACCTTGATGGAGAGCAAGCCGGCGATGCAGATGAAGAAGCCGAAGAGACCGGTGACGAGGGTGCCGAGGAAGAAGGTCCTGAAGCCATCGTAACCGTTGGAGAAGAGGGCCACGATGGTGGGCGTCTCGCCGACGAGCAAGATCAGGGGCAGGACGATCAGGGCTGAAAGGCCGTTGCCGTAGTACGTTAGAGCGATCGTCGAGGGCACCTTATCCAGCGTGCTCTTGACAATGATCGCATGGAGCGACGTCGTCACCGACGATAACACCCCCAGAAAGACCCCGAGATGTGAGACCGTAAATCTCTCGGAACTCACGCCTAGCATGAATCCTATGCACACTATCCCCACTGAGATGTTGATCCTAAGTGACGATCTCGTGCCTAGAAAAATGCGAGATGCGAAGACTGTGAATGGTAAAATCAAGCCCCGTGCGACCTGAGAAAAGAGATTTAACATACTGATTAGAAATTCGTTCTTTTTTTCTTTTTTGAAGAGATGGTTTTGAAAAAGCTTAGGAGTAGTGGTAGTTTTGTACCTGATAAAAAGAGGCATCGACGAACTTGAGACAGTAGGTGTTAAAGATCAAGCCGGAGACATTGATGAGGACCATGGGCAGGACGTCTTTGAGGAGCTTGAATTGGTTGGAAGAGTTGAATAGACTCCTGAACATTTTTTGGGGCAAGGTGATGAGTCCGAGGATGTTGGAGAGCTTGAGGAGGAGGACGGCGATGACGAGTTGACAGAACAGGAGGAAGACTGGGACCGAGACTGAGTTGAGGACCCACTGCCAATGCATTGATTCAGTTCGGGCCTTCGATGTCAGTTACTGATACATCTCACCACGGTTGGAATGATCAAAGTAGCGAGACTAACTTTGTTGACAAAAACCATCACCAGTGCGGCCACCAGATAGAAGCTTACGGTCAGGAAGACGAGTGTTCTCGAAGGGGTACTCTGCGTCTCGGTCTTATTATGTGGTCCATTGGGGTTGTTGCTTGAATGTGGTGTTGCTGCTGCTGCTGAGCCATTCATGATCGTTTGGGCAGTTTCTTCTTAAATTTTTATTTTATTTTCTTCTCTGATTATCACCTATTCTGATTACGTCAGCGGCCACTCGACCTTGTTACACATGGTTCCACCAGTCATAGCAAATTCCTAAGAACTGGCTGATGAAGGATGAAGAGACAATGAAAGAAAAAAGAAAAAAATTCGTCAAAGAAAGAAAGGGATGGGACCCTGCAACATTGGAAAGAATTCACAAGAGAGAAGGATTGAAAAGACAACAAATACCTAATTAACATTCTAAGCTGTTGAGGGTAATTGTAAAGTGAACTGGAGAATCAACACACAAAATTACAGGAAAAAATTGATAAGATAAGAGCCAAGAGTGAAAAAACTAGGGAAGGCATCTATGACTGTGAGCTTCTGTCTCGCACCAATTGATGGAGAGAAAGAGGGCTTCTAATCATGAGAGACAATGGGGTGGAGCAGATAATTTGATCAGACAGCAATCACTTCACCTCACACTGGAGAAGCAGTGTTGATAAAGTAAAAAACAACAAGAACTTCCAGAATCTGCATTGGCTGTTAGCGAAAAAAAAAACTAAGGCTAAGCAGGCAAGCCAAAAAACAAACCACAGTTCTTCCAATCAGAAAAACACTTTGACAGACATGGTATCTTGAGTCAGCCTTAGAGATACTCCAAAGTATCTAAAAGACTTCATAATAATTTATATTTTCTTCATTATTGAGAAATCCTAGAATATGTTTTCAGAAATGGACTTTTTGTTTAATTTTACCTAGGGTCACCCACAGGGCCTAACCCTAAATTGCTACTCCTTCAAGTACTTTGGTAAGTCTCAAAGTACCAGAAAAAAAATGATAAAAAAACCAGTGCTGTGGACTTTGCACCATCAAGACATAATCTGAAACTCAGGCTGAAAGTGGGCTGGGTCAGACTCCAAAAAGTGTGTCCAAACCCAACCCGCATCTTTGGGGACAGGTCAGTTTGGGTTGGGTCGCAAAATGAAATTTACTGTCCAAACGCAACCCATTTTCTGTGGTATTGCGTTTTGGTTGGGTCCAGGTTGGGCATGGCAGACCCATGTTTGGAGACAAGAAGAAATGACATTTCATCTTATTTCACGACCACTACATCATGTATGAGAGTATTAAATTTTAATTTTTTGTGCTGTATAACATGATGGTTGTATGTTTCATCTCCATTTTCCTCAGAATGGGTGATGTGGCTCAGTCCCATCCCACATTACATGCGAATTGGCATGGAACCCATTGTTCCTGGGTTAACCAACAGATACAGCAGGTGTCAGGATGTGATGATCAAGGTTAGATAATAGATTGCTAACTGGGGGATGTACAAAGGTGCGGAGGCTGGAGATAATCCCCCCAGTTGGGACACCCCTGGCAAGTCCCAGAGGGGGTTACAGGATCATAACATTATCCCCCTTTTATGCCCAAGTCCCTAGTGGACTCTGCATCTTCCCCGGGCAGCATTAAAAACCCTGGCTGTTGGGAAAAAAGCTTGCCCTCTCACTACTTCAGTTTCCTATGGTTTTGTCAGTGTTTGCTGTAGGTGTCGGGTAATCTGCTGTTGAATTGATTGACCAAGTCCTTGCAGTTCTTCAGGTTTCCTACCAGTTCCCAGGAATTTTCTTGTGGGCCAAATCTTTTCCAGCTAACCAAGTACTGTTGGTGTTTCCCGTGCTTTCAACGGTCCAATATTTCTTCCACTTCCTATTCCTTGTTGCCCTCAATGATGATGGGGTCCAGTGGTTGTTGCTGACGCCCCTTGATTAGAACCGCTTGACGCCTCCAAAGCAGTGATACATGGAACACCGGATGAATACCGCAAAAACAAGCAGGTAGAGTCAGTTCATAAGCAGAGGAAGATATGACTTTTGAAATAGAAAATGGACCTAGCGACATGTCGTCCAACTTGGCGCACGGTCTGGTTGTTGATATGTTCCGGCTTTTGAGCCACACCTTGTCCCAACCTTCCAATCCGGGTTGATCCTGACGTGCTTGTCAAAGTGGTGCTTCATTGTTTCCTGTAATTGGTGCAGGCACTCACTCAATTCTTCTTGGACTTTTATTGAGGTGTTCTTCGACCACTGGCGGACATTGTTTGGATGAGGGGACAAGGCCATAAGATAGGTTTAATCCATAGTTTTCCTTAAATGGTGAGATGCCGGTCGAGCCGTGGTCCTGGTTGTTGTGGGCAAACTCAGAGGTTGGCAGCAGCTGTGGCCAGTTGTCTTGATGATACCTGACAAAGTGTCACAGATATTGTTTGAATGCTTTGTTGGCAATTTCAGATTGGCCATTTTTCTGGGGGTGAAAGGCTGTTGAAAAGTGTAACCTAATTCCTAGTTGACAATCAAGTTCTCGGGTGATCTGGGAGATGAATACTGAGCCACGGTTGGAGACAATAGTTTTCAGGGTACCGTGCAGTTTCCTGACATTTTCAAGCATCAGATGGGCAAGACCTTTGGCGTTGAGTGTTTTTTTGCATGGTATGAAGTGGGCCATCTTTGTCAGCCGGTCTACTGCCGTTAAGATGCTATCAAAACCATCAGAAAAGGGAAGGTCGGTGATCATATCATAACTGATGTCGGTCCAAGGTCCAGCGGGTATTGGCAGTGGTTCAAGTAGTCCAAGCGGTTTCTGCACACAGGGTTTGGTCCATTGACAACAATCACATCCGTCCATGTAGCGGTTGACAAGCTACTTGATTGACGGTGTGGTAACCCAGTTATTCACCAGGAAATTCAGCAAAACCCCCTTTGGACTCAATTTACCAAAAATATCAATCCATTATCAGACTCACAGAGGGGGAACAAAGGACGCAGGACAAACAGAGCAGGAGACCCCAGCCAGTAATTTTCCCACACATTGGATCAAACATTTCTCACTCCTCTCTTCCCTGAATGACACATAGAAATCTCCCAGACAGAGAAGATGCTCCCACACCCCCTCCTTTTCCCGCAGTTGTAAATACCACTCTCCCAGATGGAGATGATGAACCCCCACCCCCTTGACATGGCCAGGAAGATCCTGTGCTTNGGGAATCGGGTGTTGAATTGATCAACCAAGTCCTTGCAGTTCTCCAGGTTTCCTACCGGTTCCCAGGAATTTTCTTGTGGGCCAAATCCTTTCAAGCTAACCAAGTACTGTTGGGGTTTCCCGCGTTTTTGGCAGTCCAATATCTCTTCCACTTCCCATTCCTTGTTGTCCTCAATGGTGATGGGGTCCATTGGTTTTTGCTGACACCCCTCGAGAGATACGGTTGACGCTTCCAAAGCAGTGATACATGGAACACCAGATGAATACCACAAAAAGAAGCAGGTAGAGGCAGTTTTTATAAGCAGAAGAAGAGATGACTTTTGAAATAGCAAATGGCCCTAGCCACCAGTCATCCAGCTTGGTGCATGGTCTGTTCGTTGATATGTGCTGGCTGTTGAGCCAAACCTCGTCCCCAACCTTCCAATCTGGGTTGATCCTGACGTGCTTGTTGAAGTGGTTTCTCATTGTTTCCTGTGATTGGTGCAGGCACTCCTTCAATTCTTCTTGGACTGCGAGACGTTCTTCAAGCTGGAAGACATTGTTCAGATGAGGGGACACAGCCATGAGACAGGTTGAATCCACAGTTTACCTTAAATGGTGAGATGCCGGTGGAGGCATGGTCCTGGTTGTTGGGATCAAACTTGGCAGTTGGCAGCAGCTGTGCCCAGTCATCTTAATGATACCTGATGAAGTGTTGCAGATATTGTTTGACTGCTTTGTTGGAAATTTCAGATTGGCCATTGGTCTGGGGTTGAAAGGCTGTTGAAGAGTTTAATCTGATTCCTAGTTGACAATCAAGCTCTTGGGTGATCTGGGAGATGAAGACTGAGCCACGGTCGGAGACAATAGTTTTTGGGGTACTGTGCAGTTTCCAGACATTTTCAAGCATCAGACAGGATAGACCTTTGGAATTGAGTGTTTTGCTGCACAGTATGAGCAAGGGGAGGTTGTTGATAATATCATAGCTGATGTTGGTCCAAGGCCTGCTGGTATCGGAAGTGGTTCATGCAATCCAAGCGGTTTCTGCATGCAGGTTTTTGGTTCTCTGACAAGAATCACATCTGTCCACATAGTGGTTGATGAGCTGATTGATTGAAGGACAGGTAAAAAAGTGTTGCAATAGGCTGAGGGTCTTGGCGTGTACCGGCCAGCTTTGAGTCATGATGGCTTTGGATAATTTCTTTTTGCAATTCTGTGTTCCTTGGTACCACAATACGGTGTCTGTGGAGGAGGAAGTTGTTTTTAACAATTTAACTTGACAGCTTCGGGTTCAGACAGCTTGAGCCAGAGGATTTGACTGAGTCCAGTAACAAGGTGAAGGTGCAGTCCTGGTCCTGTGCTTTGCAAATTGCCTTCACAAGCTTGTTGTCTGTCCAGATTTCCCAGAGAGAAAAGGGCTGGCCAGCTGAGACAGGGAATAATGAAGAAAAAACTTACTCACATTGCGGGGGTGCTAGAGTACTATTAGGCTCCGCAATAGAGCAACCAGTATTGGAAGTACACACCCCCTTGTCAAGTTGCCTAGCTTCCCTCAAGGGATCCCGGTCCTTCAATGAGGGTTTGGTTGGGCATGAAAAAGCTTCAATGGAATCTAAAACACAAGTGTCCTCACAGAAAAGCACATCAATGTCAAAACAATAGTCAGCATTGTCCAGGTTAACAGATTCATCAATAAAGCGAGCGTCAAATTCAGCAATGGTGGTGAATGTGTCCGGGCGGATGTTGTTGGGTCAGAGGAGTTGTCCAAAAGAAAGCTTGTTGGCCCTTTCTGGTGCTAGATCCAGTCGGCGGGATAAGGCATCAGGGCGGGAAGCTTCACGGCCTGGACAAAACACAATGTCAAAGTCAAAACATCCAAGGATTTCAGCCCATCTGGCTTGATGGCGGGTGAGCTCCTTTGTGGTCATGAAGCTTTCCAGACTGCGGTTGTTGGTGTACACAATGGCGTTCAGTCGGTTTGGGTTGCCCTCCAGATAATGTTGCCCCTTGAATGAAGCAACAATGGCAAGCAGTTACTTGTCAAAAATGGTGTAGTTGTGTTCCGCTTTGATGAGTGATCTTGACAAGTACGCAACAGGGTTGAAGAGGTTTTCCTTAAGGAATAATTGAGACAGAACGGCGCCCAGTGAAAATCTGGAGCAGTCGCACCCTAAAATAAATGGGCAGTAGTGGTCAGTGATATTCAAAATTGGCGCAGATGTAAAGGAAACCTTGAGGTTTTCAAATGGGGATTGGCATTCAGGTGTCCATTCAAAATTTCTGTCCTTCTTAGTCAAGTCGTGGAGGGGCCAAGCAACTTGGGAGAACTGGTCAATAAAGCGGCGGTAAAAGTTGGCAAATCCAATGAAATGTTGGAGCTCAGTGCAGTCGCACTCTAAAATAAATGGGCGGTAGGGAGCAATCTTCAGAATTGGTGAAAATTTGAAGGAAACCTTGAGGTCTTCAAACATGGATCAGCATGCTGGTTTCCATTCAAACTTGCTGTCCTTCTTAGTCAAGTTGTGGAGGGGAAATTGTGAGAACTGGTCAATAAAGCGGCAGTAAAATTTGGCGAATCCAATGAAACGTTGGAGCTCAGTGACATTCTTGGGGGGTGACCAGTCAGATACAGATTTTAACTTGGTGGGGTCCATCCGCAGGCAATTGCAAGAGATCAGAAGGCCAAGGTATTCATCTTCTACCTTGCAGAATTTAAATTTTTCAGGTTTGAGCCATAGGGTGTGCTTGCTTAGAGTTTCAAGGACAGTTTGGACAGCTTCTGTTTGATTGGAGCCCCTGTTGCTGTAGATCATGATGTCGTCCAGAGAGGCCGCTATGTCCTTCCCAATACTTCCAAGGAAGATATCTTGCATGAAGTACTGGAAGTAACCGGGAGCTCCGGTGGGTGGTGAGTGGTGAGAATTGACCCAAAAAACAGATGAATGCCAGTTTGTCCTTGTCACCTTCAGCAAAACACAAGTTACCATAAGAATTCCTCAGGTCTAGATTGGTGAAGGTGTTGGCATCAAGGAGGCTGTCAACAAGGTCCATGGTGAGGTAGCAGGTATTTGTTATTGACAGTAACTGCATTGAGTTTCCAGTATTCAAAGCAAGGGCAGAGGTTACCATCCTTCTTTCCGGCAAAGATAACTGGGGCTGCCCATGGTGAGGTGGTCCAGCCAATGGTGCTGTTGGTAAGTCCTTCATTGATCAGCGTCTCCAGGGCTTTGTTCTCAGTGGGGGACAAGGGGATGATCCAGCTAGCTTGATCAGTTCAATGCCAAAATCATCTTGACGCTGGGGTGGGAGTCCTTGAGCAGCAGATTTCTTGAACATGGGCAGGTTGTTTTGGCACAGTTACTGTGCCGTCTGCACAGTGACTATGCATCAAAGATTGGTTTATTCACTCTGGGAGAAAGGTGGGAGTAAAACAAAGAGCCTCATTGGACTTTCTGCATGTCAACTGCAGGCAGTTGGGCAAGTTTTTTTGCAGTGGCGGGAATAGAAATTCCAGCTGTCTGAGGTCAAATGTGGTCCACTGGGACCAATTATTTAACTATTTCTCTTCTTCCAGTGAAGGCAAATTCAGCTTGATACCACCTGAAAATTTCCTAGTTTGTAATTTCAAAGTGTTGATACAGCCAAAAGATCAAAAGAATATTTTGTTATTATTCCTCAAAATCAAAATGTGAATCAAGATTCATTATTGAGTGGTTTGTGGTTGAGTTCCTCTTCTGAGGCGATACAACATTTTTGCTGAATATTCAAAGGTAAAATTATAGTATATATGTAGAATGTAATTTTCTGTGGTAAAATTAAATTTTGCTTGGATCATTGTGAAATTAATCACCTGAAAAGTAGTAACATTTGAAAATATGAAGATTATCTTCAGAATCATCATTCCAGTATCTTCTTGAATTTCTGCCACCCCACATTGGTTTATCTGAGAATATAAATAGTTGTTTTTAACTTTCGACATGTTCTCAGCACATCCTATTTTTACTGTGGTTATTTCAATGGAGTTCATCTGTTGTGAACAATGAAATTTAAAACAAGCTTTGGTTTGTGTTTGTGACATTCTGTGAATCATGCCCAAATAGAGTTTCACAGAATTTTTGTTTCTTTTAAATGATTATTTTTATTCATTGTTAAACTGTGCCAGATGACCACAAATTGGCCCTGTTTTATCTAGTCTTGTTAAGCTCCATGACTAGATTGAATAAATTTCATAATTCCGCTCTGCGCATGCTGGCCACGCAGGAGGCATAGTCTGGAGCCTGTACCCAAAAAAATCACGGTTCCCATGATCTCAGGCTCTCCAGATCTTGCTTGGAAACTTCATGATCACAATCCTAGTCTCCCCAAAACGGCAAAATTGGTCCAGGTTTCACTATTGAGATCCCTCTTCTGGAAGTTGCTAAACCTGTGGTAATTTTCCTCTCCTGCCCTTTTGTTCTCTTGACTCTATGCAGTTTTGTTTTCTAGGGTTTACTTCTGAGAGTTGTATGGTGGTTTGTCTCTGTTTGTTTTGAGTTTTTCTTTTGTCTATTTTTTACTCTTCTATCCAAGATTTTCATTGACTCACTTTGTTGTTTAGTTTGGTTCTATTTTTCAGTTTTATTTTTTTAATTCAAAAGCTTTAAATCCTTTAGATATTCATTCTGTGGATCTTTTTTAATTAAGAAATTTATCACAAAAAAGCTACCCTAGCTTCACTGTTTTTAAATTCCTGAAAGCCAATTCAGGAAGCTTTTCCTTGATGGATTATGGGAAATTGTTTTACTCTCTTAATTAATGATGCTTTGCTAAAAGGATAATCCAAAACACTTGATATCTTCGTGTTATAGCCAAATAATCCCTGGGAATTTATGTTGAAAGCATAAAATTCATGAGTGACCTGAGAGGATGCCTTTCAATATCTTTTTTGCTCATGATCATAAAACAGGGCACCTGATACCAAAAACCTCATAACTTGATAATTCTTGAAACCTGTGGTCAAATATCTACTTGTACTTTGGGGTTGGAGCGTGTTGAAATTTTGAATATAGTACAATTTTATCTCTCAAATTTCTCTGTTGCAAATAAACTGGCTGCCCCAAATCTTCTGATTGATTTTGGAAGATGCAAAGGTGAAATTTTCTGGAATTATTCTTGACAATCACATGACATATAAATTTTCAACCTTCTAGCTTAATTTAGTAACCAAAAATAATCCTCCATGTTACTAATATGATTATGAATTACCATGCTTGAAATAAGACACAATGAATCCATCTCTCTTTCTGATTTTTTTTTTTCACGAAAAGGAAGAGGATAATTAAGGGGGCTTGTGAAGGAAATTCCATATTTCTTTCCAATCAGAATATTTCAGTGTTTTATCATGTATAGAATTTGTATTGGAGGAATTTTCAAACCTTCACTCACTGCAAAAAAACATGATCAACTGCATGCAGTTGACATGCAACATGCTCCAGCCAAGCTTCCATTCAAGCTCCACATGTTTGCCTATGTAGAATTTTTGGCACAGTCACTGTGNTACATTATTAGTAGTGTAGTTGTCTATTTCCCCTCCAAGCTCTACTCCCCTTAGAGTAGTTCCACACCGCTTTGATGAGTGATCTTGACAAGCACGCAAAAGGGTGGAGGAGGTTGTCTTTTGGGCAGACTTGAGATAGAACAGCACCCAATGCAAAGTCAGAGCCGCACTCTAAGATAAATGGGTGGTAAGGGTCAGCGATATTCAAATTTGGTGCGAATGTAAAGGAAACCTTGAGGTCTTCAAACGCGGATGGGCATGCTGGTTTAAACTTGCTTTCCTTCTTAGTCAAGTCATGGAGGGGCCACATAACTTGGGAGAACTGGTCAATAAAGTGGCGGTGAAAGTTGTTGAATCCGATGAAACATTGGAGTTTGGTGACATTCTTGGGGGCTGGCCAGTCTGATACAGCTTTTACCTTTGTGGGGTTGATCCGCAGGCAATTGCAAGAGATCAGCAGGCCAAAGTATTCAACTTCTGCCTTGGAGAATTCACATTTTTCAGGTTTGAGCCATTGCTTAGAGTTTCAAGGACAGTTTGGACAGCTTCTTCGTGATTGGAGCCCCTCTTTCTGTAGATCATGATGTTATCAATATAGGCTGCTAAATCCTTCCCAATGTGTCCAAGGAATATATCTTGCATGAAGTACTGGAAGTAACTGGGAAATCTGGTGGGCCCGCGTGCGAATTGACCTGAACAACAGATGAACACCAATTTGTCCTTGTCACCTTCAGCAACAAGCTAGTTGACATCCGCATTCCTCAGGTCTAGCTTGGTGAAGGTGTTGACATCAAGAAGGCTGTCGAAAAGGTCCATGGTGAGGGGTAGCGGGTATTTATTCTTGATGGTAACCGCATTAAGTTTCTGGAAGTCAAAGCAAGGCCGGAGGTTACCATCCTTCTTCCCGGCAAAGATAAATGGGGCTTCCCATGGAGAGGTGGTCCGGAAAATGGTGCCATTGGTAAGTTCTTCATGGATCAGCATGTACAGGGCTTTGTTCTCAGAGGGGGATAAGGAGATGAGCTGGCTAGCTTGTGACACGGCTCCAGGCATCAGTTCAATGCGGAAATCATATTGACACCGGGGTGGGAGTCCTTGAGAAGCAGAATTCTTGAAAATGGGAAGGTACTGGTTATAAGGGGCGACAAGTTCCTCAATTGATTTAGTGGGTGCCTGTGCGGCAGTACAAGCGGCCAGGCGGGCAGAGGTTGACCAAGACTTCCAAGCAGGGGAGAGTCCTATAGGGTCAAGAAGAGCGCACTGGCTCTGAATCAGGACTTTTTAGAGGTTGGAAAGACTCACAATGTGGGGGTGCTAGCGTGTCTTCCAACTGTGTTGTTGGATGGGTA
>LAVV01007946.1:0-23383 GCA_001263375.1 Puccinia sorghi
GTATAAGTGTGTCAAAGAAATAGAAATAGATCATGTTGAAGAACATGATTATAAATTATAACACCAAGAAGCAGTTCTTGATCTTAAAAGAATTTTAATTGATAATACACATTTAAGAATGCACAGTAAGCTGTCTAAGGCAAATCCAATTAAGCAGAAGTATTTGGAAATGTTCCATTTCCAGTCAAAGAAGATTTATTCCTTAAAGCAGAATAAAATACAATTAAAGCTGGGAAAGGTAAAAAGACACAGGAAGGAAAAAAGGAAATGAACCTTTTAGGTTCATTGCAAAGGGAAGGCCATTGCCCCCAAAAAGGAAATGGCACCACAATTTCCTTTTGCAAATTCACATGACGTACTGATTAAAAAAACATGACTTAGAAGAAATCTAAAGCAAAAAAAAAATGGAAATCCCAAGGAAAAAGACTTACGGAGCTGTGGGTTGCTGTGTGACAATGTTGTAATTTTGCCAAGGCGTCCGCCCAGCCCCGGTGTCAGACCAAGGGGGGCACTGGGGGGTCCCCGTCTGGCCCCCGGGGTTTTGTTCTATCCTCTTACCGGGGCATGCCCGTGCCATCCCGGGTGATTTCCGGGAGGGGTGCCGGGAGCCCCAAGGATGGCCCGAATGCCCCGGGGCCCAGGCCTATCAGAGATCATCCATCGGGTTCAACATCTTCGGCGGTTACGATGGCACCCGCAACTATGCCGAACGTCGAATGGGCCGGTTGGGTTCTGGAAGCCGCCGACCACGCCGCAAACAATGGATCTCGCTCTTGCGACACCTACCGAAGAGCTGCTAGGGCCATCCGTGCTCATAACCAGGCCTTCCAACATCCCAGGCAGGCTCTCGTTCTTAGTGGCGTTGGGGAAGGCGTCGTCAGATTAATCACTGCCCGCTTACAGGAAAAGTGCAATGCCACTGGGGATCCCTTCCCGGCCGAACGTGCGTCATTTGTCAGTCTTGTCTTCCCAGAGCTCGTCTTATGTATGTATAGACGCATCTCATCTGAATCGTTTCCAAACTTCTCGCTCCTCGCACTCACAGCACCCAACCTTAAGAGGAAAAGGAATGGACCTAATCAAACCCGTCCCAGGAAACGTCCAGAAGATATGCTCACTGCCGATGAGAGAGCTCTCGATTCTTGCAGCTCTGACGACCAGAATCAACCACCACCCTCGCAATCATTCAATTCAAACGCGGTATCAGCCTCCCAGACTAAAAACAAGACTCAACAGCGGAAAAGCAACGCGCCAACTGCCGCAGAACGTGCGCTAACGGCCGAAGAACGCGCTCTTGACGATCCCTCCTCTTCCACCGATTCTGATGAGCCGACCAACGCGCCCAAAACCCAACGCCAATCTCGTGCCACCCGGAAGAAATATGTACCCAAGAGGCGCACAGGCTGCTATGGTATCCTCATCGCCATGAGCATTCTCACCAGCGAACGTGCGGGCCCATTCACTAAATCGGAAATAATCCAACACGCTCAAGAGTACTGCGATTCTAGTTACACGGAAAGAGCGAGCAGGGGGGGCGGAGCCGGCAATAGTGGTCATTACACTGCCTGGAATATGTAGGTGCCTTGGGAATAAATTCAATCTCTTACCTACCTGAACTCATAGCCTCTCTTTTTGAACCCCGCAGGAAAAAACTTCTCACAGAGGGGCTATCTGAATCCAAAGCTGGCCGGCCGGCGAAATTCACTCTTACCCAGCAAGGATTCGAGGTGGGCTCGATCTTGGCTGAGCAAGAAGGTCTTAGTCTCCTTCCATTCGATAAATCAACATTACCCGCAGGGGCAGAGTGCTCTTTGATTGATTCCACCCACAGCGAGCTCAACATCTCCGGAGATTCTTTGCCCAAAGCTAGTTCATCAAAATCCACTGACTATTCCAAGAAGGCTCTTGACAAATCCAACTCCAATGACTCTAATCTCTCAAACATCGTCATCCAGCAAACCATCAATCCCCAACGAAGCGGTTTTCCGAATCGTGGTCTATTCGAATTCTGGTATCTTGATCGAGGTTAGTCAGCTATTTCTGAGTGAACCAAGCTGATGACATGTCCTGAGTTTATCACCCGCTCAACCATCTACCCATCCATCTCCAATAGCCGGCTCGCGAGTCAGAAATATGGATGACGCTGATACCCGAATGCATCCTAGGACGTTTGAAACCCTATACCAAGTAGAATTTGCCAAAAGCCAGATATCACATCCTGTTAAGAGAAGCTCTATTGCTGACGAAGCTCCCTTGTGTCCAACAACGATGTCCGACTCGGATAGTCACATGATCGGTTGGATGTACGAGAGCAAGGCGATCCCAAACTGCCCTGGTTTTGGTCTATCAACTCGCTCCCCCACGATGTCCACCAGTGCGATAGCTGACCAGTCTTCTAGTATAATAACCTCAACCAACAAGAACACCTCCCCCAAAGCTCCATCGCCCAGCCTCTCAAACAAGCATCCAAGACTGCCATCTTCGAGGCCTCATCATCCACCTATCAACGTTACCCGCGAGGACTCTCATTGTGGGGCCTCCTCACAGACGACAGCCGCGGCTGGATATCTGACCATGATCTCACCCCCGGACCATCTGTTCAAGCCTACTTCCTCGGGCTCCGCCACACCGGTAGGCTCCGTTATCTCGATCCACTCCGACGTCGATTCTGCGTCCGAGGACCCCCTGCCCCTCGAACATCTCAAACCGCCCAGTCGAGTCGGGTCTTGCGAGATTATGTTGAGTGGCACAGCGCTCTCACAAACAGTCTTTGGGTGGAGCGCTTCCAACAGTCTCGACAATAACGGTTTTACGGTCTCGGAACCCGTCAGCAGTCGGCCCAGTGGTTGCACTCTGGGGGTCAATCTCAGGCGGACATGCAGTTTGGCTTCTGGCAGACAGTCCGACCCCACCTCGGCCGTCGACTTGCTGCTCAATGCTCGGGCATCCGTCAGCCTCCAACGGACGCCAAGTACGCTCTCCGAAAGCCATTCCAGGCGGGCCTCTGCCGACGGTTTGCCGAACAGTCGAACGGTTGTTAGTCTCAAGCGGACCTCAAGTACGCTCTCTGAGAGCCACATTAGCCGCACCTCGCCCAACGTCGACCTTGAGCCCGAGGTCTGGAAAGCTGGCAGTTACGACATCTGTCTTGTACTAGATCATCGTGAGGTCCGGGCAGTCAACGACCGAGATGCCTTTTACAACTATTGTGTCAACAAAGCCGCCGAACTCTCCGAGTCTCACTCTTCTCCCATCCGTGTCCTTCAGCGCGCTCTCGTCCTCGGTGACGCAATCTGGATTGCCGTCCATCACAATGACGATAAGCGCGAAGTTGTTCTCGACTCTATCGTCGAACGCAAACGACTTGACGATCTGTGCTCCAGTATTAAGGATAACCGGTTTGAGGAACAGAAAGTATGTCTACAAAGTTTCGTGCCTGCCTGAAGATATGTTCACTCATTCACAAAAGCTGATGGATGTAACCAAACATGGTAGGCTCGGTTGAAGAGGTCAGGACTCCGGGATCCGATTTATTTGGTCGAAGACTACAACACCCAATCAAACCTCGAAAGCCATGGACAGATGATCTACACCTCCAAGTTCGAGACAATGCTGTTAAACGACTTCCAGCTCGAAACAACGCCAGATTGGAAAGCGTCGGTGGAATTCTTGATGAGGCGGACGGAGGTCTTGCGGGATCTTCATAAGGTGAGTACATAGACTTCTATCATCTTGTCCCCTTAATGCTACCCTTTGCATCACGAAAACAAAACAAAAAATTGATCCAGGTGATTCATAATTTCTGTATGATTTGGATTGGGTAGACAATTGATCTGTCGATCATCCCAGACTCGGAGATCGATCTGACGACTTATCTCCCCAAACTGACGGACCTACGAAGGAAGGAAGGAGGTCGGTACTGGGTGACGAGCTATGGCTCGTTTGAGGATCTGAATGGCAAATCGACGACGCTGACAGTACGGCAGCTGTGGGCCCGGATGGTGAGCTGTCTGCCGGGGATGAGCGCGACAAAAGCAACGACGATCATGGATCATTGGCCTACCCCCAGCCAGTTCTGGGCCGACGTCAACAGCCATGCCTCTCTTGATCCCTCCGCTGGCCCCTCGTCCGATAAACACCCCTGGTCCTGGATCGAACGCATCGCTAACTCTCCCCTTCCTTCTTCTCATCTTCCCTCCGATCACTCTGTTACTCCTTGTACTCCTCAAGGTAGCGACTCTGGTGGCTCAGCAACCGCTAGTGCTTCCAACGCTACCAACGCTCGCATCGGCCCCACTCTATCTAAACGGCTCTGGGATCTCTACACGTTATCCGACTACGATTCCTCATCATCATAATACCATAACCCATCCTTGTCACCTGTGTTTTCGGGAGTTTTTTTTTCGAGATGCGTTTTTTAATTGTTTAGCCTGAGCATCATGTCTAACATGTTCTTGTGTGCCCGTCTAGTTTTTTTACGCTCTTTTCATCTTCCTTCAAAATCAAGACCAGTCTCATCCATATCCGCTGTGTTTCTGTTTCCTGCTCGGCTACATTCCCATTTTTTTCGTTCTTATTGCACGTGTTGGAAAAGAATCAGCTTTTCTTTATCGTTTATTTTTCGAAGGTTAGTCGCTGCCAAGGGAGAATTTGATACAACTCTGTGATAGATCTAGGGCGGCTCAAAGCTGTGTCCAAGCCACATACCTGAATTTTTGGCAAGTTGATATGTGCAAGAAAAAAGAGAATCTCTTATGGAAGTTGGGATGAGGACCTGTACAATTGTGGAATAGTTGGAGAGTCAATGTTGGGGCCTTGAAGCAGCAAAGAAAATAAAACCAAATCATGACATAACTTTTGTGAAGAATAAGCTAATGGAGACAGTCAATGGTGGCAGTGGTATGTAGCTCCAGAGCTACCATGGGGTCATGAAAATTATCAGTACAAGTCCGCAGTGTGTACCTGTTCAGCTATGAGAACTACTGAGATTAAGGCCCTTCTTATCCAATTACTGATGGCTTAAGGTAGGAATACATCTTTAAGATGAACTTACTCGATATAAAATTGAAGGAGACAGAGGCGAAGACTAATTGAATCTGATCCTACAGGAACTTGGGAACAGAAATTGCTAGAAGCAGTTGGCAAGCACTTGAGCTGATTGGCTACTTCTCAGAAGTTCTTGCAGCAACTACTTTATAAGGAACAATATAAGTCAGTCTTTAAATGGGAATTTGAAGAGTACTGACTAAGGTTCCAGGAGGAAAAAAAGGTGGGTAGGGAGGAAATGGAGCACTGTTCCTAAAAGTAGGAGGAGTTTATTCACTATACTTCCTATTGTATATAGGGGTGAGTCACTGAGGATCCATCTCAAGGCCAGAAAAGGCCACCTTCTGTATTCTGGAGGTCTCCCAGGAAACTAAATGAGGCCTTTGGTGGCATCATTCTAACATTAAATGATGTCATCTTGCACCATAATTGTTCATTTGTTTACTTAATTAATTCTACGTCCTCTAGGAATCATGGTGCATTGTTAAAGTGAATTGCATCATATGTCAACCATTAAATGGAATGTCAACTATTGAATAGAATGAATTGGAATAAGGTCTCGAATAATCACATAATTCTTATGGTTTGAGTGTTGTTAGGTGTGTACCATAGCGCCGGTGGAACTTGGTCTGTGAGAGTTTTTCATGTTTTTGCTATCAGCATTGATTCTGTTGATAATTGGGCACCACAGGGCACCGTTCCGGAGGTGCCTGCGGAATCATTTCCGGTCCAAATAGCTGTGATTCCACAAACGGGTTCCCCTTTTGTGGAAACAATGCCCGAGATCAGAAAAGTGCTTTTTGGACTGATGCAGAAACTGTTCCCAGGATTGCTTGGGAACAGTGGTACAGACCCTCAAGTACCAAAAAGAGTAAGAATTGGAGGGTAAGCCAAACAAGTAACCCTGAGTAAAATTACAAGAGAAATTCATTTCTGAAATAAAATTCAATGATTTCTCAATATTTAATGATCTCTAATACCATTTTTACAATTATGCAGACTTTTGGATATTCTGGAGTATCTCTAAGGCTGACAGTAAGTCTGTTGACATGTGGGGATAAATTAGACATCCCCATAGCCACAGCAACATCACTTGAATTCAATCTTCTTTTCAAAAACCTATTGCCTTGAGACTGGTCACTACTGACTCAATCAACTAACACTTGTCAGCATTCAGTAAGCTAGAATAGCTTCTTTCCATGTAGTTATTGTATTCCATATAATTATAATGATATAATATTTACTCACATGTCTTTTTCATGTTCTATTAGGATTTCTGATAAAAGTTTTCATTATCATTGTAAAGTGTGAGGCAGTGTGATTGTACAATCAGGTTGATCTTTGTATTGATTTTTATAAATAGATATTTATCTCTTTTTTGTTATTTCTCTGGCAGCTTATGCAGATTAGTGTATTTCTCATTTCTTTGAATCCTATTACATACATCACGCTTAAAATAAAATAATTTTTAAACCCCCAACCTCTGTTGGGGTTCACAAGATATTATAAAACATGGCCTTTTAGCTGATTACATATGCTTTTCTATTCTTCTCATTTCATCCTTTTTCTTTCTCTTGCACTTTAAGAGATTACTGAATCCTCTCCACCGAACCAGAAATACAAGGCCCTATCTTGGTTCGAGAATCTCCCGCTTGTGCCAAACCGTTACAGACTCAACCAACCCTTGCATTATTTTCTAAATTACGTATTGCTCCGGCCATTCTTACAGGATCCTCCCCCCTCAAGTTGTCCTGGATATTCTCATCACAATTTCGCTTTTTTCTGTCTGTATATATCTATCTGAGAGAGAACCATCATCACTCTTCACCCAACCACTCAATTTTTCTAAAAGAAAAAATCATTAATGATTCCTGAGGTTACAAGAATGATTCTCCTTGGTTTGTAGATTTTTTTCTTCCGCATAATAAGTGGCCGTTTTTTTTCTGGACGGATTCAAGAGGGAAGAGTGGGGTACATGGGTATATATCGATTAGCCGTATTTATTCATCTATGGGAGGAGAAAAATATAACCAAGAAGGGGGAAGGGGGGCGAGCGCGTTGGAAAGATACAAGCAGAAGGAGGGGCGAACCAAAGGCGATGAAGGAGTAGTAGTAGTAGTATGTAGTATTTTGGCGTGTGTTATACATGCATGAATTTACTTATGCGC
Source organism: Puccinia sorghi (assembly GCA_001263375.1). Classification (NCBI taxonomy): domain Eukaryota; kingdom Fungi; phylum Basidiomycota; class Pucciniomycetes; order Pucciniales; family Pucciniaceae; genus Puccinia; species Puccinia sorghi. The sequence goes on from LAVV01007946.1 coordinate 7,215, forward strand.
TGGAATGGTTTCAAAATAAGGCGCCTGTTTGTCCCTAGTTATGTACACACTTAAACTGATGAAATCGCATTATATACATGGATTGAGATTTTCTTCTTCTTCTTCTTTGTTTTGTGTTGCGAGCGACGTATTGCGAAGTTGGTTTGATTTGCCAGGTGGCTGAATAGCGCGCTTGCGTGGAATGACATGCTGGTGCTGGTGAAGAAGAAATGCTCCAATGGACCCAAAAGAACCACAAGGAAAAACAGAAGAGGAGGACGCAAGAGAAGGAGATAAGAGCAGCCGAAAAAATAACGATAAGTTTATGTCTTCTTTCCCGAATGGATACTATGAACGAGTGAGTATCGGAGTTATGATTGCTTGACGTGATGAGGGGGATTGGTGAATTGGACGTGAGGAGGAGAGAGGGGGCGGCCAAGGGCGTCGTCAAGCTCTGAGAAGAGCTGGGTGTTGCGGCCGATGAAGAGGCTACTGACGCGTTGCTGGGCCTCCAGCTTGGGATACGAGCGAGGGGGCAAGGGGAACTTCTCAAAGATACTGGAACTGAGCGGACTAAGGGAGGGATTGGAGCTGATTGCCCGGAACGCCCGGCGGCTCTCCTCCTCAATATCGTTGATCGTCGTCTGGGAACTGGCCAGGTCCCACTCGTGTGTTTGGTCCGAGCTGCGCTTCGTTTCCTGGCTTGATTCGACCGGCTGGGCACCCACACAATCCCGCGGGAATACCCCCTTTGACAGCTGCCCCTTATCATGCCCCTCAATATCCAAGTTTCGTCCTAAACACCAACCATCATCGTAATGAAATACCACTTCGATTCTGTCCCCAACCTGTATGCAAAGCCGGGATAACATTAAATTCATTTTCCACTAGATTCATTTATCCTTGAGAAAAGAGTAAAAACTGACGTGAAGTACAAGCTCATCGTCTAGTGCAGCTTGGTAAGTCCTTTCGACAATAAATGTTTTGCCTTTCATCTGTGGGCCTTGGCAGCGGTAATCTGAAGGAGTTTGCTTGTTGAAGTGAGAGAGGGGGGAGATTGAGTTGAGGTTAGGGAGCGGTGTGATTTCGGCGGGATTAGGCTGGAAGGTGAGTGGGGATCTTGTGGCAGGGGGGGGCATGGGTGTGGGGTGAAGCAGACGAGGGTTGGTCGAAGGGTCGGATCTTGCAGGGGTTGTTATCTCAGTGAAAACCTGAAGGTGGTCGACGGAGATGCCAGCGTGGCCTGGTCTGCCGAAGATAGGCTTGCTGTCCGTGTCTGCCTGGCTCTCCTCGCATTTCTTGAACGGGCCCTTGATGCTGAACTTGTCGAGCTTGCGCGGGCTGTTCTGCCGAAGGTGGCGCCGCCTCAGCCACCAGCTTATGAAGTATCCCACTAAGAATATCGCGCTCAGAACGCCGAATGCTAGCAGCACCTTCGTGCCAGTCGTCATCACATACTTATTGGCTTGCTCGCCGCTTGAAACACCGGCTGGCGGCACGAGGGACGGAGAGGCTGTCGTATTTCGTGGAATGCTCTGGGGATTCGGTGAAACTTGCGCTGCACTTTGTGAGGACGACGGCGGATGTGAAGTTACTAGAGTGGAGTTACTGGCGCTTCTTGAGGTTGTAGCTAAGGAAAGATGATACAGCGATTCTTAGATGTATGTATTAAGAAATGTGAGGAAATTATTCTCGAAAAAAAAAAAAACTCATACAAACCTGGTAGGGATGTTGCCAAAGGGATACTATTGTTGCTGGGAGAGGCACGAGCCGGGGAAGCTATGGGCGCCGGGGAAGAGTCATTTTTTGACGGCAAATGAGCGCTGGGGTTGACAGGTTGGGCGATAATGTGAGTGGCGCCCCGAGGGGCGGACTGGGCCTGGGGATGGTCGCTTGATGGGGCCGGCTTGGGGGAAGAAGGGGCCTCGGCAGGGTTGGCGGACATTTGGTTTTGCCGGGCGATTTCTCGCTGGCGAGCGTCTGCCTGGCGGTGCTTGAATTGCTCGAGCTGATTGCGCTGTTGGGTGTCGAATGCTTCAAGCTCGGCGAGGGATGGGGTGGGATTCGGGCTGGCGGGTGAACCCGGGCTACGTGATGCAATTTTTTTCTTTATGGCACCGTGATCACGCGACATGAGTGAGCGTTCTTCAAGGCCTTTCTCTACTTGCAAAGAGTGATGGTGATAGTGAGCGTGCAAGACTTGTGTCGCACCTCAACAATTCATTCCGTGTAGGCCTGGGGCTTCTTTTCGTTAAACCGGCCTCAGTGAGTTGATTCCTCTCTCTTTTTTTTTATTTTTAATTTGTGGTTATGGTGTTGATGGGATGATAAGACAATGTGAGAGGGTTGGCTTTCCGGGTAACTTTGATACGACGAAGGGGTGGCGATAGATGGCAGGATGAAATGTAAGCAAATACAGAGAGGGAAACGGGGTGCAAGGGAAACAAGTGGAAAGAGGGATGGTTGATGGAAACAGGCTGTCTCCGAGAGTTTTGTACGGGGAGAGGAGGCAAGATACAAAATATTTTTTACTGGGAGATATGGATGGGGCGCCGGTTTGAGGCTGAGAGAGCAGGGTTTTTGCAGTTCTGGCCAGGGGTGGGTGAAAGAAAGTGTTCACTTGGAAAAACCAAGTACTAAATAAGTATCATTCTTCCTGGAACCGTCAAATTGGGGTAGCAACGGAATGTTGTTAGGTTCAGGCGTGTATGTTGGAACACCAGCAACTACTCAGATCAGGGAGACAAATAACAATTATGTTTTGGTCTGGTCCGCACCAAGCAGAAACAATATCATAACAACGACACAAATGTTGGCCAGTTAAAATTGTATTCGCCTGACTTGGGTTTATTGGGCCTTGAGTGATTCTGACCGGGATAGCCAGCCGAGTGCTCAACTGATTGAGCTCGCGGTCTCGCCTGGATGTGCCCGGCCGCAATGCGTTGTGGCATACAACCATGTATAGAATGGCTATCGGTGGCACACTTCCTCTGGCCAATCCGAGGGTCGGTCCCGCCTGATCGCTCCCCTCTATCTACCACTTGGAACAAGGGTGTAAATTCAGGGAGGCTATAAGGAGGACTCAATCGAAGTGTGATGGAGTGTCCAGACAAGTAGCAGTCTACGCAACGACGACATCCAGGCTAACTTGATGAAGACTTTTTTGATTTTGATGTCAAATTCCTTTCGGCTAGCAAGCCACGCTGATCACATAGGGAAGAAGGCAAATTATACGCGCAGTTCACCTACGGGTCACTTTTGTTGGTTTGACATGAAAGTAAAAGGCCTGGCAGACCTGAGGAACACATATGATGCCCTGACTGGCTTGGATGGGAGCAAACAAAAAAAAACAAGACCATCTTGTGTCAAAAATAAGAAAAAAGGAATGGTAGCAATGGTGGCATATCCAGTTGATTCAAAAAATGCCTGTTTTGATCTGTTTGCTGGCCTAGATCTTGGGTTGTTACTTGGCATGGCCATGAAGAGTTCTCTAGCATAAACCAAATTCCAAGTTTTTACGGACAGTGACTTATAGACAATAATTTATGGGATCCCAACTTCCTCACCAAGAAGCATGACTCTTCCAAAGGTGAGGTTGATTTGGATGCCATTGCCAAGAAATTGGGGAGCCCAAAATTTGTGTCTCCAAGGGTACTTGAGTCTTCCTGTCATTCGGTCCCAAAGGTGCTTAGGGCGCGTACCACATCACCCACAATTTTTATAATCAGGTTTTGCTAGTTTTTTTTTTTTTTGCGCTTTTTGGGAAATTGTTTTTTTCCAGAAAGCAAAATTAACGCATACCATGTCAAACAACTCAGCCCCTTCAAACCAACTTCATCAGCACGCTTCACATCTCTCTGATCAATCATTCCAATATTTTTCAACACTCTGACAATACCATGTCCTCTGAATTGCTTTTCCTAATCTCAGTGGCATCGCAGTAGCAGTGATAATAATTCTGGAATATTACCATCAAGACGGAAAACCTTACCAGGGCGATGGCGGACAAACACAATATGTGAAGTTTGTGTCGAACATAGCACGACTCAAACTTCTTCGCAAAATAACTGGAATGCAAAGACCAACATTCAACAGCCTTGTCAAAGTATTCCGGGACTCTGAGCTTCTTGAAGACGGACGATCTGTAACATTCGAAGAACAACTGTTGATGTTCCTTGACATTGTTTGCTATGACAGCTCTATGCGACAAACATCGGTGAGGTTCCGTCGTGGATTATACACCACCAATTGGTATGTTTTCTCACTTATACTTCTCGTCATTCTCTCTTCCCTTAACTAAGGCGGCCATGTGTTTGATTATTAGATATTTTGCAATAGTTCTTGAGGCACTCTTCTAGATATACCCTTGCTATGTTAAGTTTAATGAAGCAACAACCCCTCTACCCGATCACATCCGCAAAACCTCAAGTTCAAGCCATTCAAGAAGTGTCTTGGAGCTCTTGATGGTGTGTTGGTACTAGCTCATGTTCCAACCAATATCCAATCCTCTTGGCGATCTCAAAAAGTTCTCATATCGCAAATGATCTTGGCGGCTGTGAATTTCGACTGTTGTCGGATTGGGGAGTGGAGGTGGATTGAGAGGTGGTGGTAGAATTTCTGGATCATCAGATGTAGAGTCTGCGGAGTTCAGAATGTTAGGATCTATCATGCTATTGTATATAGCAATAGGCAGGATGTTGTGATGTGTTGTGACCGGAATACAGCTTTTGGAGACAGGGGGGAGGCTGTTTCTAAAAACCGGTGAAGAATGATGAAAGTGATTTCTTGGTTACGCATCTTTTTCCCTCAATGGTTTCTGCAAAAAAAAAAAGGGAAAAGCAAAACTCGAGGGCGCTGTTGTACGCGACCTTATTATTCTTACCTCTTGATGAAGTTAACTGATGAGTTTTTATTTTTGGCCATTGTTAAGTGAGGTTAAGCGACGCATACAGTCGCCTGACGCTGTGTCTACGTCAGATGGATGTATGCGCCAAAAATTAGTATTCGGTCTGCGTCGTGAAGACTTGGGTCCTGTGCCCGTCGCGGCCACCAGCTGGAGACCGAGGAGCAAACCGAACATGCTAATTTCCGAAGGATCACTCCAACAAGCAGCGGCTGGCAACCTTGGTGTGTTGACTTGCTGCTTCGCTGGAGGTCGGGTTGTCTGGCGAGCTTAATTTATTTATCTGCTTGCTGCCGTGTCGACAGGCGAGAGTCTCCTATCGATCATGGGACCGCTTTCCCTATGTGTAACAACTTGACCAATCCTTCCTGGCTGGGTCACTGAAACTGAAACAAATTCGTGTGTCACTGGAACTCTGTCTGACTGTCTGTATCTCTGATGAACCGACGTCATCTCATCCACCCAGACACTCGAAACATGAAACTCCTCCTTCATCCAGAACCTTGCTCCTTCGCCACTTCCCAGACAGAGTTCACCCATTCAACCCCAACGTGCGTCCTGGCTGCGCTCCATCGACGCGGTGCGGATTATCCCATCTTGTCAGGCACTCAAAAAACCCCCGCTGTGAATGTTGACATGTCGCCATTCCCCCTCCGCAGGTTTTTTACCTTATTGTTCCTAACCCACCCTCGCCGCTCGGCCTCCTGCTCTTCATTTTCTTTTCATTTTCATTTTCTTCTCTTTTCTTTTTCAAGTGATTTTCTGACGTGGTTTCCCTGGTGGTTCAAACGCCATGCCCTCATCCAGTGGATGGTCATCTTTTTTTCATGTCGGCGCCAGAACTTGGTGTGTGCTCCATGTGCTCTCGCTCATGTTCCGGGTGGCGTTTCATGCTTCCTGCTTTCCTTCTCAAACGGAGAAACAAAAGTTCACATATTTGTTTTTGATCGTTTTCCTTCACCTTTCCACAGGCGAGCCAAAACCGAAGATCAATCTTACCTCGAACATGAGAGAAAGAAGTTTGCAGAGGAAGCCGAAAGAAAGCAAGCAGAAGTAAAACACAAGATTGAGCTGGTAAACTACCAATTATCTTTCGCACATGCTTAGTACTCAATGTCGATGCTGATAATAATTGAAACGCTTCTCCCATTTCAATAATTCCTCCAGCTCGACCAGGTCCGCGCGCTAGAAGCTAAAACCCAAGCTCTGAATGAGATGTCTTTATCGGTATTTTAATATTTTGTTCTAATCACCCGCTCCAAATATACACTCTTCTCTTGATCGACAGGTTACTGACAAACTATTTTTTCTTTTCAATTCAGGCTGAGATTCAAACAAAGGTTTGTGCTTTCTTAATGTGTACATTGGTACACGGGAAACACTTTGTGAATTTGTTTACTAAAGGCTTTCACCACTTGCAGGAGCATGAACTGGCAATGCGCGAGCGTCAAATGTTTGAATCAAAGCAAATTGAATTGGCTAAACTGGAGTTAGCCAAGCGTATGGGCGAAGAGTCATTGAACGAGGCTGATTTCGCTAGAGTTAGACGAGAACGGATGAGAGCTGAGCTTTTAGCCCGACAGTCGAACGTAATTGATTCCTTGTCACTATCTACATTTCAGTTCCGCCATCAGTCAGGATCTTGAAACTGAATCTTTTCACTACCTAATTTCTGACTTGGTAACAGGATCATGCTCTACGGGAAATGGAGCGTGCGGAAGACCAAGCCGAACTCGATGAACGTTTGGCAACAGAAATGCCCCAGCCCCCTTCATTTCGGTCCGCAAGTGGACTACCGATGCCCATGCGTGGACACACACCGATGACTGGTCCCATACCCATCCCGGGGTCTATGTCAAACCCTGTGCCTATTCCGATACCCAATCACATGCCGATGTCAGGTCCCATGTCGATGCCTGGCTTCATGCCGGAACATATGTCCCTACCTGGACATAGGCACATGTCCCCTTCAGGTCCATACCCAGCTTTCGAGTCGCATGCTGGCATGACCATGGGCCCTCATTCTCGGTTACGCGGCCGCTCTGATAGTTTTTCAGCTTATCCTGGCGATATTGGCCGAGGTGACTGGGGATCCCGTAGTCATATGATGTCTGGACATTTTCCTGACAACCTTGATCATCAACGAATGTATTCCTCGAACCAGGACTTCCGAGATCCTCATGGTCCTGCCAGCTCTCAAATGGCCTTACGTACTCAAGCTGAAATGATACGAAGAAAAAACCTTGAAAACCTTGATCAGAAAGCCATGCAACATAATTTACAAGCGCAAGCCCTGCGAGAAATCAGGAAGGGTGAGCTGATAGCTAGGCTCAGAGAACGCGGGGCGCAGCAACGCCAAATCGAGGCAGAGGCTGCCAAACTAGCTGAACAAGATCGACGTATGGATGCAACCCAATTACGTGAACAGCGTGATCGAGAATACCGAACCATGCTGATTGAGAAGGGCTTGCAAGATCGAGAAATCGCGGAACAATTAAGACGACGAGAAGAAAAAGACCGCGAATTTTTACAACGCGAAGTGAGAAAGCTCGAGCGTGAAATGCGTCAGAAAGAGTTGGGGGAGTTGGAACGTGCTATTTGTGAAGCTCACCGGAACAGCAAACCCCCTCCAATGGGAATTCAGCGACCGTCTATGGATCAAATTGTCAGAGAAGGCTTCATGGATCGCATGATGGATGAATTTCAAGAGTTGAATCCTCGACTGCAACAGGAAATTCTCAGTATGCAAGCTCACTATAAGCCCAGTCCTGTGAGCGGCAACCCTCGTCCACGAAGGCCTAGTATGGGAAGCCTGAATCAAACTCACATGTCTCGAGCAACCACACCACAAAGCCGAGAACAAATTCCACAGCAAATGGCTAACCAGTTGTACGGCGAAGATCCCCATCAATCGAACATGAGGCCAGGCTCTAAAGCAAGCTCACGAGACCGTGATCCTGGCCAAGCCCCCTTATCAAGGCACAACAGTACACATGAGAATAACAATAGTCCTGGTCCATCGTGGCCTAGAAATCGAGCACCAACTCGGAGCCTTGCAGGAGACGGTCCTGCGCTGAACGCTTTGCGACATGAATTCGAAACGGAGAGTAGCGAGCAAATATTAACAAGTGATAATTCACTCACCGACGCCTCCCTGGCCGCACGTCTTCAAAGTGCAGCACTGAATAGTGAGCTCAACGGTGGTCGTAGATCTCGTGCCAGCAGTCGTGCGGGTCAAATGAACGACGAACTTCCCATGTCCCGTCATCGTGCTGAACCTGAGCCCAGTCTACTCAACCCCAACGCCGGAAGACGCTCGCGTGCTACCACTATCGCAGAACAAATTGACGCAGAGATGATACGAGGTGGGTCAAATTACATGGGCCCGGAACTTGGCCCCGGTCGTAGATCCAGATCAAACAGCGCGGCACAGTCCTTGGGGTCGAGTGTTCAGTCCCGTATGATGCCCGAGCGCCCCCTCAATTTTGGACTGGGTCGGTCACCAGTCGGAAGTGAGCGCGACTTTATTGCCCGTGATGATCAAGCTGGGGGGCAAGCACGGAACTCAAGGCCACCTTCTAGGTCAATGATGCCAAGCAGATCAATGAACCACAATACTCTCCGCCCCGAAGAAATGGAACAAATGTCAGCCATGGATGCATCACGGTCAAGCAGCCGATGTGGGACGCTGAGCAACAATCTATCCGGCTTAGAGCGACGGGATTCGAGGAACAACAGCCTCCATTCGACATCCCCTCTCAACCCATCGAATGGCAGCTCGCCGATCAATTCCAAGTCACTTTATAGCATGTCGGGTAGGTATGGGATGTATGGGGGTTATGGGCGAGGCGAAAGACCGTCTTCTCAAGATCTCTATCAGCATCAAGATACTCGAGAAGATTTAGTTGAGGGCGACTTCATCATCACTGAGCAGTGCGAGCATCCGGGGGTCACGATCAGCGATCGGCTGGGCCGAGTGGAAGCCAGTTCGAGAGAAAAACCAAGCCAACCATCACCAACAGTGCAAGTGCAAGTGCAGGCCAGGGATGATATGCACACGGCGGTGAGACATTTGATTGCTGAGGCTAGGTAAGCCATTCCTCGATTGAGCCTAAAACCCCTGCGCAGAATAGAAGGTCTTGACGTGCTTGTGTGTCCAATGCCTCACAGTCGTCGTGGCGCAAATGGAATTGTCTCTCTCAGAGTCAGTGACTCTACGGACGGAAGTTATTTGGCTTATGGCGAAGCGGTCGTCTTCCTCCCGCACTAACTAGCTCTCACACAACCCAATCTTCATGCTTTTTTCCTCAATCATTTCTTCCCGTCGCTTTTATTCTTGTCCCGTCTTGTATCAAAACAAGTCGGTCCAGTCTCCTTCTTGCTCACTTTTCTTCTCAAAGTACAAGTCCCCGTCTCTCCTTCTTTGCTAGCTCCCTCGGGGGCAGTTTTTTTTCCCGTCGTCTGTGGATTTCTTGTATTCTCACTTTCGCATTTTCTCATTTTTATTCAATTCCGTTCTCCTGTTGTATGTTTTTTTTACAAAAAATAAACGAAAAAAGTATCATACCGTTTTATTTCTCTTTTCTTGTGTTTCTTTTTATTTTGTTTTATTGGGGGGAGGGGGTTGTCATCAAGGCTCTCTGGTTTTACGCTATCTGAATGCTCATTAATGTCCGCTACGTTATCCTCAAGATCGAGCGGCAAGACTCAAGAAAAAGATGAAGGAAAACAAAGAAAGAGGCGAGAACCAAAGCAATCAGTTCCCCGCTGTCGCTGTAGTATTCCCCGGCTTGATGGCGTGGAAGCAACGATTATCCATCCGCCCTCATCTTCGATATGTCATGCATGAGCTGGCTCTCATCTAGATACACCTTTGTTGTCGGCTTCCGACCTGTGGTCGTTTTCCGATCCTTCCACTGGCTTGCTTCTTCTGCTCCTCCTCGAACGAAACAGCTTGGTCTGTCGGGTCACATAACCAAAACCGTATCTGGGATGCACGACGTTCTTAAAAGAAGGTAAACTGTCATGTTACTGCCGCGCTCATCCTCGAATGGTATTTCACTATGTATGTTGCGGCACTGCCTCGCCACGTCTTTCTTATCCCATTTTTGATTTACAAATCGGCCCGTGTGTTTAGCTTGAAAAGAAACTTCTGCTTGTCTTTTGCGATCATCTTCGGGCTACATATGCCATCATCGCATCGGCCAAGTTCCTTGCCCCTTTCTTGAAACGCACCTCATCCACATATCCCTGTTAACAATAGGGCTAGGGAGAATTCCCCTCGCTCCTTTCCTTTTTATTTTTTAATGGCTCGCAGATGCGCAACGAGAGCGTTATGCTTTTATTTTGCTTCAGACTTGGATCAATGGGCTGGATTGTCTCTGATTACCTTATAGCGCTCGGATACACACCTTTGTTTTGTGGAAGGAGGCGGTAAGATGGATTGATATTTACCTGGGGGCTGAGCCAATGCTTAAGCTCATGTGAGGGCATTTCCTTTTGTGCGACGTCCCCACAGCTTTGAATCCCCTTGCGAGCACACTTGAAGAATTGCCCCCAACCCTTACAGATTTACATATCTTGCTTGCACACCCTTTTTAAACCCCACAAAACACACATCTTCAACCCTGTGCCCTGCTGACCATAGACTGACGGTCCTTTTTTAAGATAAATATATATACGATCGGACATGTGCCACAGCAGCATTAAAGCCTGGCCGTGCAACCCTCATATCAGCAGACGACCCCGTGGCCAGAGACGCCCGGTTTATTTGAGCAGTTACGCGACAGCAGCCAGCAAGTTCATAAAACTATCAAATTTTCTTGGTGCTTTTTGACTGCAAGCCACGCCGGTCTCGCGAACGAAATCCAAGAATATACGATTATCGCGATTGAAGTGGTTGGAGGCTTCGATATGACGAGCAGCAACCATACGCAGTTGGAGCAGTCGGCTCCGTTGAACATGGATGGAGAATTCTTCTTGACCGAATTGGCCGAACAGCCCGGCTCTAAAATCCTCTACCGCTTGGGCACCGTCCAGGCTAACGCCCGTCACGCCCCAAACGACGACGACTTGGCTGCTCGCCAGAAGATGAACCAGGCAGTCAGGACTATCATCACTGAGGCTTGGTAATTCTTCCCTCCTCCTTCTCAATACCCCTTTCAAATAAGATATAACAAACACACACACATGGAGTGAAATGGAATGGATCGGAATTCATGATTAGTCGTTGACTATCCATCGTCTCTGCCCTCCGATCTCCGCATTATTTTAGTCGACGCGGTGCCAACGGAATCGTTTCGCTCAGAGTCGAGCAGCTCTTCGGGGGACGGTGTACGGCCTCTGGGGAAGCAGTCCTCTTAACACACTGCTAAACCATTATATTACCGTATATCATTTCTCACCACTCCAACTCGGCTTAGCAAGGCTCCTCACCATTCTCCCTAAACAAATACATGGAGACCGGCATCCTCAAAGTACTAATCTAGTCGTGTATCTGAAATCTTGGCCGGAGTACAAATTATATGCACCCAACAGATAGCTCTGGTGTCCCCAGATGTTGTATTAACCTATACCTCACTAAAACAATCTCTTAGTATATTGTATTTCATTTCACACAAATTTTCAACAAGCTTTGCCTCTTTTCTCCCTTGTAAAAAGCTTAGTTTTCCACTTTTATGAATTCAGAACTGGCGCAATTGTTGAATTCCTGGCCCCCTTATATGCCCCTGCTTGAGGTCAAACAATCATCTAAATCTCGCTCCACCAAAAGTAAAGACTGTCCAAGATTGCTGTTTGACAATCAAAACCCTCCCCAATCTTGGCCCTCAGTATCCTTAATCTTCTTTCTTTGTGTTTGCTTGACCTTACACTGCAAAAAAAAAAAAAAAAAACTTGCTCAACTGCCTGCAGTTGACATGCAGAAACTCCCAGGAAGCTTCTGTTGTTACTCCATCCATTCTCCACAAGTGATTCAACCAAGCTTTGATGCACAGTCACTGTGCAGTCTGCACATGCCAAAACATCTAAATATGAAAATTTGTGGAGTTTGGATGGTAGCTTGGCTGGAGCATGCTGCATGTCAACTTCAGCAGGCAGTTGAGCAAGTTTTTTTTTTTTTTTTTTTTTTTTGCAGTATTACCTATTTCTTTACAATTTGCTTGGTTCATTCAGCCAGTCTCAGGACTTGGTTGGAACTCTTAATTATTGGCTAGGCACTTGAGAGTCAAGATTTTCCTTGAAAAGAAAATGGTGCCCCAGCCGCATCATGAACATTCTCACCATTGGGTATACCTTTTACATCAACATTACCTCAATCTTCATTGACGTCAAAAAAAAAAGTGAAAATAGCTGAATTACAGATCATTCAAATTCACTTTTGAACCTTCAAGATAACACCATCTCCACTTCTAAAGAATTTCATTCCAAACACAGATCCTGGTTTTGCCAAGAGATTCCAAACTCAAGTTCAAAATGTATTATCTGGTGGTAGTTATTTCTCTGATCATGGATTAATAAAAAACTTGGTTTTAAATTCCTCTCAATATTTCATTTCTTTCTTATTTTCTTGTGAATTACCTCATGAGAGTTTCTATCTGTTCTGTAACTATTGCAGACTGATCATGATTTCTGAAAAAAAAAACCTTACATGGCCAACATCAAGGGTAGAGGAATCTGAAGCTCTGAAAATCTGAGCATATTTATTGTTGTAACTGGAGACTATTCTTCTTTTATTAAAAAAAATCATACAATCAAGTACTGATGAGATCAGGCAAGGCAAACTTTTATGTGTATGCATGTGCCGTCAGTGTATTCCAACGGTTTGTACTTGGCGTGCGGATACTTTTTACCTTCCTGGACATCCTGTCAACCAACAAAGCAAGGGAGGTTGGAAAAGGTGTGTGTGGGATAGAATCATGCGATTGCGAATAGAAAGAGATAGACGATAGACATGGATGCCATTACTGATCATGAAGATGCGGGAAAATGTGCAATTGAGACATATACAGATGTGTGTGTTTTCAAAACTTGGGTTCAAAAGCAGCAAAAGCTTTCTGGAAAGTGCGACAGTCTAGTTTCTCCTCCTCCTCACTTCTTTCGCATGTTTTCCAATTGGCGCGATCGGGTGTTCCCATCAGATTAGCCAAAGTGATCCTTTTGATTTTATTCCAACAGAAAGAAAGAAAAAAAGGTAGTCAGAGGAACCTTTCTTTTTTTTTTTTTTTTTCTCGTCAGCAAGCAAGAAAAAATGTAGTGTTGATAGTGACTGACCGGCCGAATTGCAGATTGAACTTCTCGTCAGGTTTCATGAGATGAACCAGCACTTTGCCGTCAGGGAGGCCGAGACGGAAGTAACTGACGGCGTCATGCACCTGGTCATTCATGTTCTTGAGAGCGACTTGGTCAACGAGCTGAATCCCGAGTTTCTCGGCCTCCTGGAGGAAGGTGGGTTCGACCAGGTCTGCGAGATGGTTGGGAACGGGACAGATCTGGAGATGCGCATGCCCCGCCCGCGCCCCCCGGCCCGACAGCTTTGCCACCTCAAAACTTACCATGCTTGCCGAGTAGGCCTCGTAGCATCGCTGAAGCCCCGACTTGTAGTGCTCCATCTCCGCAACTATCGGAATCGCAATCTCTGATGGAAGCCCAAGCAGACTCGGGTAATGCCCAATCTATTATCCATATATTCCCCACACACCATCACTTTCCTTGCAATCATCATTCTCAGATACGTCAGAACAACTCCAGTCACTAACCGGTATTACTGAACGTTAACACATAGGAGTAAGTTACTCGTTTTTCAACAGAGACGGGAAGGGTTTATCTAGGAGACACACACAACACGTGTCCACCGCCGGGTACGGGACAGTTGTTGGTGGTATCCGGCAGCTGTCCCTTTGGCAGTGTGAGGTAGGTTTCCGAACCAATAGATGCGATAAGATGCTTGGCCACTTGGGGATTCGAGAGGCAAAACCAACACGATTCCTGGGCGAATAGAGTGCAGGAATCGACGTAACAATGTCCAAACATGCAGTCAGAAAAATCTAACCTCTTGATCCATATATGGAGAGAAGGTACGCACAGGCCCTATTTCTTTGGGTTGAAAGCTGGAATCTTTAGGTGGCCGATTGCCGCGCTGAGCAGCATCGGGGCAATCTTGGATTAAATGGCCCGGCGTGTTACATATTCGACAAACGTAGCCCTCCTTGGGTTCTAAAAAAAAATCTTGTCAGGAGTAAGAAACTTTGTGGTTGGATTCAATGCATCACTCAACGGCGCGGCTTTTCCACTTTTTCAGGACACTCTTGGATCCAATGTCCGGAAGTCTGGCAGATCTTGCAAACGTAATTGGGAGGTGGCGGGCCTATAAAGGGTAGGTATGGAATTAGTGAAGGGTCACCAAGGAGTTGATAAAAAGAAACAAGAAAGAGCCTTACCCGTTCGGGTTTTCTTCTTGTTGGGCTCCATCTCACCAAACCTGAAATTGGGCCCGGAATCAAAGGCATCCTCTACAAATGCAGGCAGACCCCTCTTCTGATTTGGACGTGTTGAAATAGAGTAAGGACAAGGAGTTGCATTGAGAGGCTTGGTTGGTTTTGATTCGGAGGTGGATACTATGTTGAAAGCATAAAACCACTAAATGATTATTATACCGTGGGCACAACACAAAGCGGGCGTGGAAAAAGGATATATTTCAGCACTAATGGGGATGGTTGGAGCTATGGTGACAAAGGATCTCACCCTTTCCTTGGACTCGTTTCCGAACTCGCCAAGATTGACGAAACGCGTAATGCTAGGATAGTCACTCTTCGCGTCCTTAGTTGGGAGGGCCGGAGGATCCCAGATCCATGGTTCGCGTTCCCAAAATTCGGGCACTGCGCCACCCGCAAAGTGATAACGCGGCTGAGATGCCCTTAGGACTTCAGTGATCGGAGGACATCCCCAGGCGGGTGCATTATAATCCTTGGGCGGTACTTTGGAGTTGACGGTCAATAGCTGGGGTAATGCATGTGTTAGGAGTATGTCAATACAGACATTGTCGTTAGAGGTAGAGGTGGACTTGAGTTTGGTCACAAAGTTCGACAGTTGTCCTGAGAGGATGTAGTTGGTGGTCGACTGAACAGACGAGAAGAGCAGTCATGTCAATCCTTGGGGACGAGAAAGTGGAACATGCGAGTCAAGCCTTCTGGACTGACTTGCGCGTCTAGCTCTTCTGGTGCATTGTCATAGTTTGTTGGATCGTATATTCCTCCGCAATTGGCTATGCGTAAATTAGCCACCGTTGATAAGGTAAGGATACTATTCGGAGCTGGGTTGAAAAATAAAGGAAATCCGTTTCTTTTTTCTGAGTCATAATAATTGACGTGTTTGATCTGGAAGTAGTGATTGACGAACCTAGTATTTCGAGGTTTGGACAAACCACGCCATCCTTGGTATCCAAGAGTGCTCGAATGACAGGGGGTAAATGGGCAGCGCCAAGCATGGCAAAAGTCCTCACGGGGACGGGAATTTTGTGAGCGAGCAGCTTATCGAGTTCCTCCTGCTCGTCGGGATGTGCGGGCGACTTGAAGAGATCGGAGACGCAGAGGATGAGATCGAAGGGGCCATTCTTCTTGTTGATGGTGGTCAGCTTGGAGAATAACGCGGTGAATCGACCTGGCTTGGGCTTGATGACTAGACTTTTGGGAAGAATCGCTTCAGCTCTTTGCGTTCTTTTCTTGCAGTTGACTGATTGCTGACTCACATCTTGGCCATCCTTGGGTGATGATGAGTCAGTCGACTGTCCGAACAATCCGCTGGTCGAACATGGAGTGGCTACCACGGAGGTTTCACGGGGGAGGGGGCCGCAGCATCACACCGGCAGACAGCCCTTCCTCACTTATATGTACAGGTGCAGTAATTGTTGGAAGCTCTTTTTTTTTTTTTGTTTTAGTGCAGATTTGTTTTGACATTGCGCACTATGCATATACATATAACAAGAAATCCTAAGGGATTAGCCCCTTGGATGATGAACCACCTTCTGTCTTGACTGAATGCCTGAAGAAATAATCATAAAAAAGAAGAGAGAAAGGGGAGAAAAGAAGTAAAAGAGGAAAAAATGAAGGAGACAAAGAAATCAATCATGTATAGAGGTCGGTTGTGAAACGGTCGGGATGTAACAAAGTTGTATTTAGATTGTTTTTTTTCTTTTTTTTTTTTTTTTTTTTTTTTTTTTTTTTTTTTTTTTTTTTTTGGGCGTTGATAAACGTACACGGGTATTCCGCGTATACACCCAGTTTTTACGTCA
>LAVV01007946.1:23852-35134 GCA_001263375.1 Puccinia sorghi
AAGAAGAGAGAAAGGGGAGAAAAGAAGTAAAAGAGGAAAAAATGAAGGAGACAAAGAAATCAATCATAATTGGGGGAGTCTTGCTGTTGTCTTGATGAATTTTGAAACCGCCTCAAAAGCCTTCCTGTTCTGCAAAAGGTTTCGCGTCGACAAGGTGTTCATCTTCTCTTTCCTCAACTCCGCACGTAGAGCGTCACGCTCCTTCGAATACCTGCGGCAAATCAATAGATAATGATCAACTGTTTCCCTAGTCATACATGTGTCACAAATGGGGTATGGTGCTAATTTGCACTTGAATTGAAAATCGTTCAGTTTCACGTGACCTGACCGGAGTTGGTGGAGGGCAGCCTGCACTGGGAAGGAGTCCCGTGGGGAGCCTTTCCACACTTTGACCTTTCTCTGGAGTACGCTCTTCGTTGGAGCAAAGCTGACACGGATTGTCTCGTCTTCATATTGAGGGTCTCTTGCCTCGTCCGCTTTCTTGTCAGCCATCTCGTTTCCGACAATCCCCGTGTGCCCTGGACACCAACGAAAGATCACCTTAGTTTGGCTTGGTATTTCCTGTAACAATTGCATAATTTGAGTGAGCAGGTACTGGCCGGGTTTAGGTAGTCGCGGGTTGTGCAATCGTTCCATTACTGCTTGGCTATCCGTTAGCAGGACAATGGTCGCGGCCTCGCTCGTCCGCGTTTCCTGAATTGCCAGCTCTAGTCCCAGTCGAAGCCCTACTAGTTCACATTCAAAGTTAGTCGCCTTACCTGGGGGTCCCAGGTAGGCCAATTTACACTGATTGCCATCAGCGGTGGTGGCCGCAGCCCCCAGCCCCTCCTTCGGGTGGGCCGAACCGTCCGTGAAAAACAATACTGTGTCTCCCGTCGTTTCGGCTTCTCTAATGAAAGCATTTGTCAGTTCCGTCGCCTCTGTCTTGCCTACCCTCGGTATAACCGTCTCAAAGTGTCGGTCTGCCTTCCACGGCGGGTGGTTCTCGTCTATGTGGTTGATGTCCTCCGTTTGTTGGTATGCCAGCCTGGACAACTTGTCGTAATTGATATTGGCGTGTGCTGGACTGGGGTGGTGATTGCACTGGGTGGATAGCTCCACTCGGATTTGTCGCTCAATTGATGTTGGTTTGTGGGTGAATCTGAATATCTTGGTCAAAAAATACGTTGTGATCTGGTTTCTTGCGACATCCGCCAGTGGTCTAAAAGGCATGTATTTTCTGAGGTACGTTACCGGTGTTGACTTCAGGACCCCCAAAGCGAACCGTGCTGCTGAGTTAGTGATGGAGTCTAGTAAATTAGCGACTGTTTTCATGTTGCGCTTAGTGAACCAGACCTGCACTCCGTAGAGAATCCGTGGTGTTAGTACCGCCGCTATCAGCAGTCCCCGTTCCTGCTCCCTGACCCCCCATCTAGAGTGGCCGATCCTGAGTAGCTGGCCAATCGTGTCATCGGCTTTTTTCTTCACCTGTGCAAGATGTTTACTAAAGTTGAGTTTCTCGTCAAACCACAAACCCAGCCACTTGACCTCCTTGAGAGGAGGGAGGCTTTGACCATCGAATTGTAGCGGGGACTTAGCTGATTTTGAATGAGTCAGAAGCATGTATTGCGCCTTCGCACTGTCAAAGATCGCTCCATGGGTTTTGCCCCACTCCAAGGAGTGGGCGCCTATTGTTGCAAGGTCCTTTTTGGCCTGCTCGGAATCCTTCCCCGCCGTTAGGTGGACGACATCGTCTATGAAACCTAGTGATACCCTGTCTTGATCAAATTCAAACTTATCTACTAGTAGATCAGAGTTGTAGAGGATGTAGAGGATCACCGACAGCGGTGATCCCTGAGGGAGGCCCTTGTCGATGGAGAACTCAGCTGAGGTGTAATCCGCCAGGCGAAGTCGCGTCGTTCTGCCCTCAAGGTACCGTTCTATCAGCTTCCATAAGTAAGTTGGGCATCCTTTGCGCTTGAGTGAATGGATCAGTCTCTTAGGGTGGACAGATGGGTACGCTGATTTGACATCAAGGAAAAGGGCATGGACCACTTTACCCTCTCTCCATTTTCTACGTGTCCACATTGTTAAAGCCAGCATTGCGTCTACCCCACCTTTCCCTCTCCGGCCACCCATGTGGCCATCAGGCAGAATGTGTTTCGATTCTGCCCAGAAAGTAAGTCTGTCAGCTATGATCGACTCAAATACTTTGCTGATGGAGCTGAGAAGCGCAATTGGCCGGTACGCCCCTGGTTCCGTATAATCCTTTTTGTTGAACTTCCGGATGATGGTTGTGGTGGCTGTTCGCCAAGCTGTGGGGTAATGGTTAGCTTGAATGCAACTATTGAAGATGTTTGTCAGTTTGGGCGCAATGACTGGCGCGGCTATGGTGAGTATTTCGTTTGGGATGCGATCCGGCCCAGCTGCCTTCTTCTTGGCCAGGCGGGCCAGTACCTTGCTCGTTTCCGCCATCGTAATGTGCGGGTAGACTACAAAGGTGGATCCGGAGTCGTTCGGTACATCTGTCAAATCGCAGAAACTGTCAACTACTGATGTACCTTGGAAAAGCAACTTCGCCTGCTCTTCCTTGTCCGTTGCCGTTCCCCCTTTACCGTCTTTCAGCGGGAGGACGCCGTGCCCGCTTCTGGGCTTCGTAAACTGGAAAGCCTGGAATACCGTGGTCGAGACGGTTGTAGCCAGGAAATTCCGCCAGTGTCGCTGCTTGAGGGACGCCACCTTCTCTCGGAACTGAGCGTTCCAGTAGTTGAATCTGTCTAAATTCTCTTGAGAGGGGTTCATGATCAGCAGGCGTCGACTTTTATTTCTAACCTTCACCAGTGGATCAAGGATCTTCTTGTCCCACCACTTCTTGACCTTGCTGTGGTTGATCGCGACTTTCTTCCCCTGGGCCTGCCATGCGTCCCAAACACTCGCCGTCAGTAGCCTTTCCGCGGCATCAATCTCACTGGAGTCAGCGGCAGGACTCAGCTGGTCTAGCCCGTTGGTCAAATGGTCTAGGAGCTTGCCCCTGTCGACCTCCCCAGGTCTAGGGGCGGTTATTCGGGAGGCTGTTGCCTGAGAAGTTGTGCCGAGGAAGGTGGTCAGCTTCTGGTGGTCCGACCCGTGGTTGTCGGAACTGGTGCAAGTATTGACAATCATCTTCGCGGCCAGAAAGTTCGCCCAGGTGAGGTCGATGATCGTCCTGGCGCCCCTGTTAGAAATAAAAGTCGGATGATCCTTTTCAGAAGCTATCTTAAATCCTCCTTTCCCGCATGCAGCAACGAGTAACCTAGCTTCCTTATGTGTGTGTGAGTACCCTGAAGGGTTCCAGCTCGTGTGGTGAAGGTTGGCGTCCATCCCGATCAACGTTGCCCGTCGCCTGTCATTATTCTGGGTGAGCCACTCTCTGAGTCGGTCCACCCCGACTGTCGTCCCTGGTGTATTATACATATTGATGGCTCGCAATTGCTGCCCGGTTAGTAGGTCCATCTCTACTGCAATTAAGTACTTACTGTTGTCCGGGAGTACCCGTATGTTTTTGGATTCCACGCTTTTCCTGATGTACGTGACCACTCGGTGTTTGTCGGCGAGATCCTTCGGTGTGTGTTCGTGGCTGTAAAAGGACCACCAGCCCTCATGGTCAGGTGGCCGGCACGTTAGTGGATTTACCCAAGGTTCTTGGAGAAGGAGCAGAAATACTGAGACCGGCTCAGAGTTCAGGATACTATACGTTGTGGCTCTGCTGTTGTGGCAGTTCAACTGCACAATAGCGGGGGGCAAAACTTCATTTTCATTTCTTGACAAAGGACTGTGCAGATCTACAACGTTACAACTAGAGACAATGGGAGTTAGTATAGGGGGACTATTCATGGATGTGGTTTTTAGAGATGAGCCAGGCCCGTTTCACTCCACACGCCCTGTCAAACGGCGTGTGTGAGGTCCAGGTATCCTTATCCTTTCCACCTTCCTTGCAGATAACACAGATTTTGCCTTCCATCACGATCGGTTGT
The DNA here is from genome assembly GCA_001263375.1 of Puccinia sorghi. NCBI lineage: Eukaryota > Fungi > Basidiomycota > Pucciniomycetes > Pucciniales > Pucciniaceae > Puccinia > Puccinia sorghi. Next base: position 27,845 of record LAVV01007946.1, read on the forward strand.
TGGCATTCGCGCGTCTCGTGTTTGTCGCCACACTTGCCGCATTTTGCCTCGTTACGACACCACTTCCCGAAATGACCCATCTGCAAGCATTTGAAGCACTGCGGTGGTGATGTCTTGAAGCGTTCTACCCTGTGGTAACTGCTGTTTAAAAATAAGCCCCGCTGCCTGACCAGGCGGTCGCGCAGCTCATGATCCAATAAAGAAATAACGATTGTACCGGCCTTTCTGGGGTCTGCCGGGTCCCTGGATCCGCCAAGCCAGCGGATGCGCGAAATCTTTTCGGCCAGGAAACCGTTGTCTGATGCCAATTTGATCCGACTGGTTGCTGCCTCGACATCGAAGCCGATCGGAATACCATGTGCTATGACCGCGTACGTGCTCGGCGTGGCGGCCAGGTCCGGGTGGATCTGTTTACTCCATTCATGCTTATTCTTATTCAACCAGTCCTTATGGATGCGATTTTTAGAGAAAAAGGTGACATCACCTGATGGAAGAATCCGAACTGCCTTTACAACAACTTTTTCACCTTGCACCGACGCGTTCATCTTGTCCAGGACGACGTTGGCTTGCTGAACCACCTGTTTGCAGTCGGTTTCCTTGAGGGGGTGGGTGCCGGTTTTCGAGTGGATGATAGTGCGTCCTGGTCGCGCATTCGTCATCTCTTTCTTGGTTGGTGGTTTGGGGGCTGGTGGTGGTCTGGCTGCAGTTGACGCGTAGGACGGGGCTGCTCGGTGGGTGAGTTGATTGACCTCAATCGATTCTAGACGCGCGTTAATCTCCTGCAGTTGTTTCTGGACCTTCGCTTCACTCTCAATGAGGTGGAGGAGCACCGCAACGGTGGTTTTGTCCAAATTGACGCTTCCATTCGCGTCGGTTCTTGTCGTGTCCGTGATGATCCCCTTGAGGTATGACAGCAAGGTCGACCCTAGGGTGGGTTCCGGCCGAGCCGGCAGCTGGTTGGCCAGGATGGTGGGTTCCGTCGGTGGATCAGTCTGCATGTCTTGATCATCAGAGAAGGACACGTGTTTCCGACGCGTGTCCTGCATCATCCGGTCGAAGACCGAGTCGCCTGGATGGGCTGCCATGTTTTTGGTGGTGGGGAGGTGGAGGGGGGGGGTCGCCTGTAGGCNTTTTTTTTTTTTTTTTTTTTTTTTTTTTTTTTTTTTTTTTTTTTTTTTTTTTTTTTTTTTTTTTTTTTTTTGTAGTGTTGAGATTAGTCATTGAGGATGAAAAGAATACGGGGAGAGAAAAAAAATACGGCATGGGACACTGAATCAGACGACTCCAAAGAGTGATCGTTGGCGTTCGAGGAGGACGCGGCTGAGTGGTTTGGTGAGGATGTCCGCCAACATGTCGGCGGAGGAGACATGGAGGACAGAGAATTTGTTGTCGGCGACACATTCACGCACAAAATGGTAACGTGCGTGAATATGTTTGGTACGGGAGTGATGTTCTGGGTTCTTGGCGAGAGCTTCTGCGCCCTCATTGTCGACATGGAGAGGGATGGCATCCAGCGGGCGGACATGGAGTTCTGCGAGGAGCCGACGAAGCCACAGACCCTCCTTGCACGAGTCGGCGAGAGCTTTGTACTCGGCTTCCGTGCTGGAGAGAGATACCGTGGGTTGCTTCTTGGACTTCCAAGAGATGGCTCCTGACCCGATGCGGAAAGAGTACCCCGTGGTAGATCGCCTGTCGTTGCGGTCTTCGGCCCAGTCCGAATCGGAGAAACCAGAGCAGGTCAGCTGACCACCAAGGCGGAGGCGGAGGTGTTTTGTGGTAACTACGTATTGAAGCACCCTTACCGCGGCCCGCCAGTGGTGATCCGAGGGATCGCGAAGAAACTGCGAAAGACGGTTGACTGGGAAGGCGATGTCCGGGCGAGTGCATTGTGAGAGCCACAGAAGGCTTCCTATGAGTTGCGCATAGGGACCAGTGGAGACAGGATCAGATGAAAGGCGGGGGGAAAGATCTTTGAACGACATGTCGGTAGGAGTCGGGCAGGGGAGGAGGTTGCCTTGGAGGAACCTTTGCTGTATGTCGTCGATATAATGGGTTTGAGATAGGAACAGCAGGCGATTGTCGACATCCCGCGTGATCTCCATGGAGAGGAAATGATGTAGTTCCTCATCGGCGCCTATGGTGAAACATTTGCCGAGCTTCCCGATGATGTCCGAGACAAAATGTGGCTCGCCTACGACAGAGAGATCGTCCACGTGTGTCGAAATTGCGCCAATGAGCTGGTTGGCGTGGAGCTTGAAGTAAAGGGTGGGATCGTACTTGGAATGTTGGAGGCCGAGTTTGATAAGCGCCGCATGGAGCTCCTTATTCCATTGGCGAGGAGACTGCTTCAGACCGTAGATGGATCGTTGCAGCTCACACACGTAATCCGGATGAGCCGGGTCCTCAAAGCCAGGAGGCTGCTCCATGTAGATGGATTCTTCGAGATGGCCATTGAGGAATGCCGTTTTGAAGTCGACTTGTCTACCCGCCCACTTCTTGATGGCGAGAAGGCTGTAGATTGTGCGGAGGGTTTCGAGGCGAAGCGTTGGGGAAAAAACTTCTGTGTAGTCGACGCCCTTCAGTTGAGAATAGCCCATCGCCACAAGACGGGCTTTGAGTTTCTGGATGGAGTGGTCGGGTCGGCGTTTAATTTTGAACACCCACTTAGATTTGATGATTTTGCGTTTCTGAGGGCGGGGAACCAGTCGCCAGGTGTCCATGCCCATCAAGGAGGCGAACTCCTCGTCGGCAGCCTTGAGCCATTTCGACTTGTCTGGCGATTTGAGCAGCTGTCCCCAGGTCTTGGGTACCGTAGGATCACCGTTGATGACCGCCGACTTGGAAGAATGCCCGTAGCGGACCGGCGCCTTGCGAGTTCGAGTTGAGCGCCTGACCTGACGGGGGGGAGTGGGGGGACGAGGAGGTGGAGTTTCAGCGACAGGAAGGGAATCGACGGGGATAGTCTCAGGAGGGAAAGGGGAAGGGAGGGATCCTGGCGGGAGAGGATTTGGGGGAGGGGCTGGAAGAGGAGCTGAGGAAAGAAAAGGGGAGGGGGGGGGAACAGGTTGGATTGGCTCCGGCCTGGCAGGAGGACAGACCAGAGGATGATGGAGTGGAGGAGGAGGGGCAGGGCGAAGCGGGGGGGAATTAGACGGCGGGGAAGGCGCTCCTTCGAAAGACTTGTCGGAGTCGGAGTCGATAGCTTTTGGAGAGCGGAAAGAGGTGAAAGGAGGTGGTTGCGTTGTTTGGATAAGGGAAGGAGGAGCATGAAGAACGGCGGGGGGAACCGGTAAAGACGAGGCAACTGGAAGTGTTGGGGGCGGAGAATCTGGATGTGAGACTGTTGGCCAGGGAAGTTCTACCATAAGCGGCCTGGCGGGGGGGGAGAGGATGGAGCCGTAGGGGAAGGAGTGATCGTCGAAAAGGACATCCCGGGATTTGATCGATGATTCTGAGTTGAGATCCCAGAGGATGTATCCATTGGCGTTGGGGAGGTAAGAGAGGAGAATGGACGCTCGCCCCTTTTCGTCGAGTTTCCTTCGTCGTTGCTCGGGAACTTTGTACCAAACTAGACATCCAAAAGGATGGAGCAAGTCAGGACGGACCGGAGGGAGAGAGAGAAGGGAATTGGGAGAAGCGAAACCAGAAGGGGTGTGACAGGGAATAGAGTTGAAGGAGAACATGATATGACGGAGAGCATCCGCCCAAAATGGCTTGGGGAGTTTAGCTTGAACCAAAGCACAACGTACCAGGTTGTTGACGGTGCGGTTTGTTCGCTCAGCCACGCCATTCGACTCGGGAGAGTAAGGAGGGCCGACATCGTGCTTGATACCGGCGGAAGCGAGAAATAATGCAAAATTGGAGGAGAGATATTCACCCCCGTTGTCCGAGCGGAGGGTGTGAACCTTGAAAGAGCCAGATTTCTCGAAGGATGCTAAAAAAGATTTGAAACAGGACAGAGAATCTGACTTGTTCTTTATGGGAAAGACGGTAGTATGTTTGGAGAAGTCATCTACAAATGTGATGATGTAGTGGAAGCCTTCCCTGGATTTTTGTTCATAGGAACAAACGTCGGAGTGGATCAGCTGACCAGGAAAGGTTGAACGGTAAGGGGAGCGCGATTTGAAGTTGGTTCGGTGCATTTTTGACTTGACACAGGTAGGACAGCGTAGCACGTCGAGTTCATTCATTGTAGATGGCTTGGTGTTGGATAGTCGGAGAAGTCCTTTTAAAGGTTTGAGACCTATGTGAGACAGACGGCAGTGATAGCCGTAAAGAGAGGTGTCAAGGCTCATGTGGGTGGAGAGACAGACGGATGTGGGGGAGGTGATAACAGTCGCAGAAGAGAGTATGGGCGAAGGCCTTACTTTATCTGACGGAAGGTAGTATAGATTACCTCGACGGTAGCCTTGGCCAACCGACGTGCCGTGGATGGAAAGACCCGTCGACTGATAAATGTCACACGAATGGGGACCAAAGACGAGGGTGAGATTCTTGTCGCAGAGGGCTGCTACCGATAGGAGGGGTTCGTATAGGTCAGGTACTACGAGCGTCTTGACTGAGGTGGTAGAGGAGAGGGGAAGGGAAAGAGAGCCAGAATGGGTGGCTTTCACGATGGAATTGTCCGCCAAACGAACCGGGGTCGAGTTCGGCGAAGGTTTGTCGACTGAGATGACGAAGGGGGTCATTGACAGTGAGCACCCCGAGTCCAAGTTGTAGTCTGATGGGGATATCGGCAAATCGGTTGAGGTGAGGGAGACTTTGACTGTGCGCGCCGATTCTTCATGGCCGTCGGAGAACTCAGAGAACGAGTCCTCTTCGCATGAGTAGTCGCCCAGTTCTACAACCGTCGTGTGTCCTGCCTTCGGAGTGGGTTTGAATCGAGGTGTGTTTGATTTGGAGGGGCCAGGCGGAGGATTCCTGGAGAGATATTCTTCATGACGTTTCGTCTTGTAGTCCTGAAGGATCTTGGATGCATTGTTACAGGCAAGAAGGTCATGGCCGGGTCGTTTGCAGAATGAGCAGAAGTTGGTGGAGCGGGATTGAGGTTGGGCGGATTTTGATTTGGCCACCGAAGCCGATATAGGGATGATATCGTCCGAGTGAGCTTTACGCCGAAGGGATTCTTGCTTTAGAGCGGAAACTATGCGGGAGGATGGAACACGCTCCTCGTTCATGAGGGACGAAACGCAATTGATCCAGTCCGGCGGTAGGGATATAAGGAGGGAGGCTGAGTACACGTCGTCGGCGGTTAGAGGGTTATCCGCCGAAATGAGTGAGTTTAGCTTCTCGGCGTACCCTCCCATCTCGGTGATGTGGGATTCGACGTCGGATGAGGACATTTTGCTCTGAACGAGCTTCCGCAGCCAGTACATGCGTCCGCCTGAGGTGGAGTCCTGGTGGGCAAGCCGGAGAGACTCCCACATCTGAAACGCGTTATTCGGAAAAGAGCGGATGTATCGGTAGTTGGAAGGGTGAACAGTCCTCGTGATGACTGAGCATACTGCAATGTTGTCCTGTTTCCACGTCGAAACATGCAGTTTATCGGGTGTGATGGAAAGGACGTGATCCATATTCGTGGCTTGGAGATGGATTTTCAAAACAAAACTCCAGTCGAGATAATTGGAATCGGTGCCGGGAGCGGTGAGTTGCTCTATTCCGGATAATTTAAGGGCAGCATGGTTGGAAGGCTCCGACGACGAGGTGGAAGGTGTGTCGGCCATGGCTGGTGTGATCCTTCAGTGGTAGGAGGAACGGCGACGAGACTCTGAGAACTGACAGTTTAACGTGTAGCTGTAGCTAACTGCGGCTCATAACCTAATGGGAGCTGGGACAAGAGACACGATGCGGTGAGCAGAGTGTAGTGGCCGTGGAAGGATGATTCTATTGTATGAGAGAATCAGAGAGATGAAGAAGAAACTGCATACCTGGGACAAGAGACACGATGCGGTGAGCAGAGTGTAGTGGCCGTGGAAGGATGAGAAAGGATCCCTTCCACGGCTGCTGTCCCAGGTATAGCTCTACAAGGATGTCACAGGCAGAGACAGAGAGATGACAGGTATGAGGCACACGGAGCAAGATGAGATAGAGAAAAAGGAAAAGACAACATTCTAGCTCAACATTTTTCATATTTTTTTTCTCAACATTGAATGTTTTTTATGTTGGCTAGTATTAAAAAAAAAGCATTAAAAAAATGCTGAAGGTTTTTTCATATTTTCTTTATCTTATTCTTTCCTCAACTCTCCAATGTACCACTCCCCAAATTTTTGTCATTAATGTCCCTTTCCTTCTATTTTTATTTTATTTTTATGTGTTTTTGTAAACACTGTACATACACGTAGTCGTAAACTCAAGACAGAATCCGAAAGCTATCCTCGGCGCGATTGCAAACCAAACCCCCACCCAGCCAACCATCCACCAACCTCAGCGGCATGTTCTTGCAATCTTCCTATCTCAATCACTGTTGCACCGGAAAAAGCCAGCGTGCAATGATAAATGGGGAAGCGTGAGTAAACAGCCTGACACAAACCCTGCTGCTTCGGCTTCGTTTTCTCTTGACCATGCAGGATGGCCGTCCATTTTTCAGCTCGTTCTCTCGTGGCACCTCGGTCCACGGTTTCTTCAACCGAGCCCAAGAAGTAGAAGGCCTTTCTGATTTGTTAAAGAAAAAACCACAATTCACTGTCTTGCTAGGACCTCCAAGCTCCGGGAAGACGGCACTTGCTCAACATGTTACATCCAAAACTCAACTAGATAATACCCCAGAGTTTCACCCATTAACCATTGATCTCCGTGCTGTCGATGAGAATGGGAGCTTTCTGAAAGCTTTTATGCATCAAGGAATTCTTGCGGGGTTGCGCAACGGCTTTTGGAAGGATATGTTGAGCGAATCCGAGTTCTCGTACGGTGACTTCTCCATCAAGTCCAGTGTGGAAAGAAAAACCGTCTCAGTAGGTGACTGAGTGTCCTTCTCCGATGTGTATCAGGTACTCTTTGGTTTCACTGCGGAAAACTGCTAGATTGGTGAGCTTCTTTCTTAATCCTCAATAACAAACACTCCCTTGTTACCGCTCTTTGCACACTGCAACCCGGAAAGAGACTGTGAATGTTCTGCCTTTGATGATTTGAAGTTTGACTCCCGAAATATTTCTCCGTCTCCTGTGTTGTTCTGTTCTCCTCGTAGAATGATACGATGATTCTCTAACTACAAAAGTTTCCCCCTTCTATACCCAAAAACTCCGCAGCTCCATACCCACAACTCGGCCCCTCCCCGCAACTCCTCCCGCAACT
>LAVV01007947.1:15612-59394 GCA_001263375.1 Puccinia sorghi
TACCCCGGCGTTTTCCACGTGCTCGCAGACATAATGCATGACCAATTTTCCGTGGCGAGCCACGGCGTCCATCTCGATCTCCTTCGCCCCTTCGATGTATTTAGTGACTACGACTGGATACTCACGCGATACTTGTGCGGCTTGGGCTAGATAGGCAGACAGGTCATCTGCAGAGTATGCGACATTCATGGCGGCACCGGACAAGACATAAGACGGCCTGACAAGGACTGGATAGCCCACGGTTTCACAGAAGAGGTGAGCTTCTTCAATAGTCGTAAGTTCTTTCCACCTTGGCTGATCCACACCGATCTTGTCAAGCATTCGAGAGAATTTGTACCGGTTCTCAGCGTTATCGATCATTTCGGGAGAGGTCCCAAAAATTTTAACATTTTGTCGGTGCAGCGGCAATGCGATGTTGTTGGGGGTTTGCCCGCCCATGGAAATGATGACTCCGCTTGATTTCTCCATGTCGTAGATGTCAAGAACTGTCTCAAGGCTAATGTTTTCAAAGTACAGCCGATCTGCCTCATCAAAATCGGTGGAGACTGTTTCTGGATTGTAGTTGACCATCACGGTACGTAAGCCACGACCGCGCAGTGTTCGAATTGCTCGCACTGCACACCAATCAAATTCAACGGAGGAGCCGATGCGGTAAACACCAGACCCCAAAACAATAATCCCCCTATCATCAAAAGTAACGTCGTGTTCTGTTGCGTTGTAAGATGTGAACAAATAATTGGTGAAGGCCGGGAACTCCGCAGCTACGGTGTCGATTTGCTTGACAAAGGGCATTATGGCAAATTCCAGACGAAGTCGACGAATTGCCAACTCGTTCGAGTTTAAGAACCTGGAGAGTTGATGATCCGAAAAGCCGAGTTGCTTGGTGTAACGAAGCAAGTTGACGGGGAAATTTGAGGCGTGATATCTTCTGACTATCTTCTCCATGGTGACCAGGTGTTTAAGCTTGCTGAGGAACCATTTATCGATTCGCGATATTTCCCAAACTTCATCAAGGGACCAGCCTTCGTTAAAGGCGTTGGCAATGGCGAAGATTCTGCGGTCGGTCGGCTGGCTCAACTCCTGCTTTAGTTGATCTTGGCTGACGATCGAGTTTTTATCGAACCCAGTGAATGCCGGATCGACAGAGCGAATGGCCTTTTGGATGGCTTCCTCGAAATTACGACCAATAGCCATAACTTCACCTACCGACTTCATAGAACTGCCAAGCTTGCTAGACACTCTCTGGAACTTCTTCAAGTCCCACCTCGGCATTTTCACGACACAGTAATCCAGGCTAGGCTCAAAGCAGGCAGAAGTCACTTTAGTGACCGAATTTCGAATTTCGTTGAGTGGTATACCTAATCCTAACTTGGCTGCGATAAATGCTAGGGGGTATCCTGTGGCCTTGGAGGCCAAGGCAGAGGAACGCGAAAGACGGGCATTGACTTCGATAATTGCGTATTCTTTGGAGAAGGGGTTAAGCGCATACTGAATGTTGCATTCACCTGAGGGAAGGAAGGATGCCATTAGCCTGCGAGAAAGGAAAGCGACAAAGAAGATTTGGACAACGAACCAACCACACCAAGGTGACGGATGACATTGATAGCCGTCGTCCGTAGCATTTGGTAGTCGGCGTCTGAAAGCGTTTGGGATGGTGCAACGACAATCGAATCACCTGTATGAATTCCAAGCGGATCGAAGTTCTGGAACGACACCTGTCAGCATTGATTATCACGAGTTCCAAGTCGGCCAGACCAACGAAAGACAAACCTCCATATTACAGACGGTGATGCAGTTGTCCCTGCAGTCTCTAACGACCTCGTATTCGATCTCTTTCCAGCCTTTCATGCTTCTTTCGATGAGGACCTGGGTGCTGATAGCAAATGCCTTGTCGCATAGCTCTCGGAGCTCTTCATCGTTGTTGGCGAAGCCACTTCCCAAGCCGCCGAGCGCAAAAGCCGCACGTACAATGACCGGGTAGCCAATTTGGTTGGCCGCCGTAAGACTTGCTTCAATCGATGTCGCTGAAGCGCTCGTGGCGCACCTCTCGCCAATTTCAGCCATTGCACTGGCGAATAACTCTCTGTCTTCGGTGGTCACGACGGTAGAGATTGGGGTACCCAGAACCTTGACTCCCAAACCTTCAAACTCGTCAGCCAAGGCGATCCCAACCGAGAGGGCGGTTTGGCCTCCAAAGGTACAATAAATCCCGTCCGGGCGCTCATGTTGAATAACTTTTCGGACAAACTCGGGAGTTACTGGCAGAAAGTAGACTTTGTCGGCCAGTCCTTTACTCGTTTGGATGGTGGCAATGTTGGGGTTGATCAGAATCGTGTATACACCTTCTTCTTGCAGAGCCTTTATTGCCTGACTACCAGAATAGTCAAATTCGCCGGCCTGGCCGATTGATAAACCGCCACTGCCCAGGACTAGGACCTTTTTGACCTGGACGCGAGGGTTTTTGAGACTGTTTTCATGCGCAGTACCTCCGGGCATGGTAACGGGGAGGAAGGTGCCGTCTTGAGAAAATGAGGTGACACTATTAATAAAGACGTCGAAGAGAAATTTGGTGTCTTGGGGACCAGGGGCACTCTCGGGATGGAACTGAACACCGAAGTAAGGGTAGCGAGTGGAGTAGATACCCTCGTTGCTTTGATCGTTGGCGTTAACAAAAAGCTCCTTCCAATCGTCGGGGAGCGAAGCTGAGTCGACGGCATACCCATGATTTTGCGATGTGATGTAGCATCTACCAGATTGCAGATCGGTGCAGGGAATGTTCTGCCCACGATTTCCATACTTGAGTTTGACCGTCTTGGCACCTACTGCCAGTGCAAGCAACTGATGACCCAAGCAAATGCCGAAGATGGGGAAAGCCTTCATTTCGACAGCTTGACGAATCCTAGCAATGGGGACTTCGGCTAGCTTGGGATCTCCTGGCCCGTTGGAGATAAAGAGCGCATCGAAAGAGCCAGGTTTTTCGACGGATGGATTCAAGAAGTCGTGGTCCCAAGGGACGGCGAGCACTTCAACCCCACGACGCAAGAAGCAACGGACTTGGTTGTATTTCATTCCGACATCCAAGGCCAGGATTCGTAAAGGTCTGGATTTTGTAGGATGCTGCAAGATTTGCGCGGGTTGTTCGCAGGTGGGTAGATGGTGAGGTTGATACAAGGTGGGTTTGGACCGGGAGACAATTGCGACCAAATTTTCAGTGTTGTGATCATGAAGTGTGACATCGACATAATCCGCACGCCATGATTCGCGAGGGGGGCCCAATCCACTAAGTCTTGCCAGAGGGGCCTTCTGAACTGATGAGGCACTTGAAGACGTTGGTGGAGATACGGACTTTGAGAGCAACTTGCCGAGCATAACGCCCCTTTCCCTAATCTTCTTCGTTAGCGCCCGGGTATCGACTCCATAAATAGCTGGAACTCCTTGTTCTTGTAACCATTTTCCCAGCGAGCTGTCGGCAAGATGATGGCTGAAGTCCTCTCGGTCACCGCTGTAGGATCCAATGACCAATGCAGCTATATGGATTTGGGAAGATTCGAACTGAGTGGGTAACATCAAATCTTCTCGTTTGGGTACACCATAGGAGCCAATCAAAGGGTAGGTGAGAACTAAAATTTGGCCTTTATAGGAGGGATCAGTAAGGGATTCAGGATAGCCGACCATTCCTGTGAAAAAAAGTAGCAGAGGTTTCATTTCTGGGTTGAGCGAGAGGGTAATCAAGGCAGAATGGGCGAGAAGAGGGGACACACCTGTTTGGAAAACACATTCACCGCTGACGCTTTTACCAGACACGCCGAAACCATAGCCTTGGTAGATGGTACCATCTGCGAGCTCGAGAACCATGACTTTCTTGGCCAATGCGTCGCAAATTTCAGAATTTCCGTCCTCACTTTCGCCGGGGGAGGCAGTAAATAAGTCGATGAGAGCAGGTACAGAGGGTGCAGCAGGAGGTAGACGATGGATCCCTCGTTGTTGGCCCGAGATGGATGGCGAACGAGACAAGACTGGGGAGCGACTGGAAAGAATAAACGTAGTGGGAATGAGATGATGAGTCAGTTTGATCGGTCAGATACACGAAGATCGAGAAGAATAGATATACACTCCATTTGGACCTTTGATCGCTGCAGCACGTCTGGCCGCAACATCCAGAGGTTCGATACCAGAGACTGATGCGATGGGGCTGTGGAGAGGGGTGCCATCGATGAGGCCGTTATCGAGTCCCGACATAATATCCTGTGGCAAGGTTTCGAAAGATGAGGAGGGAGATGTACGCGGAAGAAAGAAATAGAATGGACAAACGTTTTAATGGGTAGTAGTGTTGTTGTTTTGTTTTATTTCGAAGAAGGAGATGCGTGAAGTTCTGTCCTATGAGTATATGAGGAGACAAGCAGAGTCTTTGGGCTAGATTGACAGATGCAGATGGGATGGAACGCGAGTTGGGCGGAACAGCGGAGAGGCGCCGAATATCTTCAAGCCGTGTCGGATCTGAGATTTTTTCTCTCATTTTGCATATCCGGCGGTCCGCAGCAGCCGCAGCCTGGCGGAGTAATGCATATCGATTGAGAAACCCTCTTCGCAGCTCTGCCGCAGCCGGTGGCCTGCTGACGTAATCGATCACACCTCCCTTGCTAAGATGGGATTTCGAAAAATGAAAATCACAAAAAATAATAAAACTTCTCAACCAACACCCAAATGAGAAGAAACATTCAAACGAGCCATTGGATTCGTCATCCGAACCAGAAGAGGACAACCCACTATCGTCACCAATCGACTCAGCTCTCAACTTCGATTCGATCAAACAGACAATTTTCCAAATCACCTCAGAACCACCCATTGAAATTCTTTACCGACTTCCTTCCTCCCCACCCTGAGTATTCTCTGCCATCGAATCAGCATCAGTTAAACCTTCCATTGCGCCACTACTTTCATCTCAATCGAAAAAACCACCATCTTACAACGCCTGCCAGCCCTCTCGAGGGAACCGCCATCAATTCTGAAACTTCTCTTCGTGCCAGAGCAAGTTGGTGGCAGGTAAGCCATCCATTCACTTCAACAATTAATCGCTGTCAAATACTTTGTGCTCATTTGTCCTTCTTTTTTTCTGTCCATTGTTTGACTTGTGGGTGAGGAAAACAAAAAGTGCTCACATGAACCCATAGATCGTCGTCATCGTACCCAACAGGGACTGGAAAGGAGTACGGTCCACCCCAAGCTCAAATTAGCACTCGATAGAAATGATTCATTCCGCAATTACACCGACGAATTATTCAGGCTTCGATCCTCGTCAAATAGCTCAACTGTTCCCATTCCAAACTCGATCAAATCTCTCCTCAAAGATTCCAAGTTTCAACACTATTTCCATCAAATTTGGTCTGATCTGAATCCACACGAGGAAAACGAGAAAGATGACAAGTTCAAAATTATCGAGTTGCAGAGAAAATCGGTCCAAATCCTACTCCAAACCATGATCGACGCATCAGCAAATCTGAATCAAGTTCAAAAAATCGCCATCTTCAACGCCGTGATGCACTTCTTGATTGCCAACAGAAATTCTGAACGGCTGATTTCACTGTTGGGCTTACATCCGATCATGGGTTGGCGGAATTTGGTCAAGGAACATCTTCGAATACAGACTCTAAAAACGTTGGTTTCGTTTATCAATATTTTTATTCCTAATTTGTCGACATGGTGGTCATCAGAAATCTCTCAGGCTCAAGATGATCCCATCCAGCTCCACACACTAGCTCAAGTTGGTCTCTTCTTGGTCGTGGCCCTTTCAAAGGAAGGTTCGGTCTGGAAGGCGTTCAAGTTGTTTTGGATGATGGACAGTCTACCTCATACTTCCGGATCCATCCCCGATATGCTCTCACACGCACAGCGCGCCGCAACAGCACTTGGTCTGGTAGATGCCTTATCGTCGCGCAAGAGAATCGACGCTGCCAATGATGTTCTGGAGACCCTAGCGATTGGCAAATGGCTCGGGCCACTCTATCAACGATACCTGCTGAGTATGTTGATGATAAAGGCTGTTCGTGGGGAATTATCAGAAGTGATGAGAATCGGAAATGCTTATGAGCGTGCTTGGGCAAGCTCAAACGAGACTGAGGTTGTGGCTGGAAGGAACAAGCGGAGTCGTGCATTTCATCTGCAAGATCCAAGGATACCCGTTGCCCGGGCGAAGATTGAGGCCCTAGGGACTCTCGGGGAAACACGCTCAGCAATCGAAATCTTCCAAGAGACCATGCGCACCGTCCCCCCTAAACTTGGCGTGTCATCACAACTACCTGATTTGTACGCAGAAATCATGAAGGTGTACCTCAAGACAGACAATCCCAAGGCTATCGAGCGACTGTTGTCACGAATGATCAGTACTCCCGACCCCTATGGCCTAAATCAACCTGACCAGCGCCACTATAACATTCTCTTACAGGCGTATGCCAATCGTATAGATATCGAGGGATGTTCATCTGTCCTAGATAGACTGTCAACTTCCGGTATCCGTCCCGATATCTATTCATTCGGGAACATCTGCTTACTATTTTCAAATCTCGGTGAACCCGAGTTGATTCGCGAGGTCATTCAAACGCTAGCAGAGAACAGGTCGCGTAGTCAATCGCTCAAACTGAATCGGGAACTGTGGAATATCTTACTCGACGCTTACATTGAATCGGGTGATTGGACCCGTGCAGCCAAACTGCTCAAGTATCTTGAGATAAACGATCTAAGCCGAAATGAATCCGATGCAGTGACTAATGGGTGTGTCCTCAAGGCATTGGTACTGTCAGGCTCGCCAACCGACAAAGTCTTGGAGACATTCAAGTCAATGTACAACAGCCAAACCGGTTCTGTCGCTGATGCGAGATCATACACCCTCTTGCTTCTGTCCATCTGCGATAGTGGGATGTTGGATCTGGCCGAGGCAGTATTTTACAACCTCAAAGGCGATGGTCAGAATCGGCCACGCGGCTTGGTGAAACCGAACGTATATATGTACGGTATCATGATCTCTGCGTCACTCAGGCTTGGAAAGCACGAGTTGGCCCAGGGATATCTACGCGAGATGCAATGGTCGGGTATCCGGCCCAACTTGGTTATATATTCGATGCTTACAGCCGCATACGCCGCATCTGCCTCGTCCGGTACTCATATTACAGGAAGAGGTGAAGGTGCAGAAGAAGAAGAGGAAGAAGAAGAAAGGCAGGAGGATGGGATACGGGTGGCCTACGAGATGGCCGACCGGTTCAGACGTGAGCTTTTGAGCAATGAGATGAATGGCGAAGTTAACCGGAAGCCGCCTACTGATAGGGCCAACTGGGGCGAGCGGCCACTGATGCGGAAAAAACTGTTACATCGACTGCTGGGTCCGATCATTCAATCATATGCCAAGTCTGCCCGACCGGCCAAGGCCCTGGAGATGTTCCGCGAGCTAGTATCTTCATTGGGATTCGAGTCCGGCATCGTCACTAGTGACGGCAAGCCTATCGACCTGGATATCTTCACCATGTTGATGGATGGCTACCGTCGAGCACAGGATCCGGTGGGAGTGATGGAAGTGTGGAAAGAGACCTTCCGACTCGCGACCCAGGAAAATCATTCACTGGATGCGGGCGAGAAACTCATGGGCAAGGTGCGCAGGCTTATCAAAAATGATGGACTTCCAACAAGCGAACGGTCCGATGAGGACAACAACTCCCAAACGGCCAAACTCTTCACTAACGAGCAACGCCATAGACGAAGAGCCAACAAGCTATGTCTACCCCTATCCATTTACACAGACTGCCTATCAAGACATGGCTACCATGAGGAGATCGCGAAAACTTGGCATGAAGTCCAGGCAGCTGGATTCGGGTTCGACGCCGGCAACTGGAATGAATTGTGTGCGGCGATGTTCAGGAGTGGAAATCACCGGATGGGATGGTGGATTGCGGAGCGGGTGTTTTTCGGGAAAGAAGATGATGATCTCCAAGATGTTGTGAAGACGGGCTTGGAGGGGGTAGATGAGCAGGAGGAAATGGGATGGGCTCAGTTGTTGGACCGGACGGCAGGTTTCAGGTCCGGTCGGACGGTGCTAGGCTTAGAAGGTACTCGACTAAGTGGGGCACAGAAGACCGAGAGCCCGATGCGGCCGCCCAATCGAACGTTCATCCGCAAAACCCGCCGGTTTGATGACCAACCTGCTACCCGCATGTCAGTCTCGGGGCTGCTGAACTGGCTGGAAGACCCCTACTCGGTTGGATCAGCCCAGGAGGTACGGGATGCTGACAGCGGGACTGGTTGGAGTCAACAACTAGAGCAGATCAGTCAGGCGAGAAGGGAGCTAGGGTGGAGGCCATCAGGGAAGGTTTTGAGGATGTTGCACGGATCGATGTGGAGAGAATGTTCGGACTGGGTGATTGGTAAATGGGAAGAACTCGAGGGAAACAAAGAGCAGCGTGGGGATCGACTTCGTTTGGAAAGCAATCTGGTGGATGACAAGGAATTCATGAAGGCTCCCGTACAAGAAATCGTCGATGGCTACCAACAACGCTATCCTCATACCATGGTCCAAGTCATGGCTATCAATGATCCTCTCAACGTACCCGCTGGATTGTCTCAAGACGAGCTGACTCGTTGGTCCAAGGACGATTTCATCATCAGGGTCATCCACAGAACTGTCGAACGCATTCGAGAATAAATTTCCTCCCCCCTGTAATATCACCTCGTCAGTCTTTTTTTTACCTGAACTGCCAAAAGCCCTGCCAGCCTATGAGCTTATTCAAATTCTTTTTGCAACCAAAGATTTCACAGAATAGCTACGTTAACTTAAGCTATATTTAATGTACGGACCGAAGAGCTTTCTTAGACAGCACCAGTATCAATTTTCCAGCAGTCAGTCGCCATCATCTTTCCCTCCCATTCCTTCCAACCCCTAGCGCAACCAAAAACAAAAGAAAAAGGCCGCATTGCTGACTCGGTCTACGTTCTTCTGTGGGGTGGTACTCGAAGAAACGAAGTCAATTATTATACAGCTCGAACATGGACGGACCTTTGGGCTTTACTTTCCCCACTCCAGCTTTTTTTATTGTATATTTCTTTTGCTGCTACTGAAATATGTATCATATATCGCATTGCCGTACTCTGCTTACTTTCTTGCTGCTTAATTGTTATCTCATGACTAGCCGCGTGGCATGTAATATTTGAGAGAAATACAGGAAGAGAGAGAAGGAGGAGCAGATCTGGGAGCGTGTCTCGCCGCTTCATTTCCGCGGAGAGAGACTTGCTCGCGTCAACATGATCCATCTGTGTTGACAAGCTTGTTGCCTTTGCGGTGGCGGTCCTCAGCTATGACTCTTACGATCAGGCTCTGGTCTTCTTGTTCCGTCGTTTACACGGAAAAGACAAGATTTCCCAGTTGAACAAATGCGCGGCTTTCATCACAATCTTCGACCAACTTATTGTTCAAACACATCCGAGAATGTTTCGGGTCTTCATCTATTGCGTCTGGTCGTCGGGACATTTTTAATATTGTGCTCAGCCTCTGGGAATAAGAGGACGACATGATTTCATAAGCAGGGCGGGGTACCGGTTTCCGCAGCATTCTCAACCGCAGCATGACGCGCCCTTTTTTGTTCTTCATTATACAAAGCTGGGATGGTTCAGCTAAAACGAGATTACAAACTTTCTTTAAGATCCGAATCCAAGGGAAACAAGCCCACAAGGAGATACTCCTTAACAGGCAAAAGAAAAAAAATGTACGGACACTAGACAAGTGTACACGGAAGGACATATCCTTAATTTTCAACCGTTCATCGGTGACCGACACTGTTGGAGACCGGGGAATCGTGTCCATCTTTCCCCCCGTCATCAGTGCGATCTGCCGACGTGATGATACATATATATGCAAGCATGGAAAAAAAATAAAAGAATACATGCGGGAGTTCGTTATCTGGATTCGTTCGGCTTGATGGATGCTGCAAGCTTGTTACCGGAATCCCTCCAACTTCGTGTGAGAATAGATGGGGGAGTTCGTCAGCTGGATTTGTTCGGCTTGATGGCTTGCACATAAGCCCATGCTGCGAGCATGTTACCTCAATCCCTCCAACTTCGTGTTCGTGAAAGTAGGAAAAGAAAAAGATTGTTGGGTAGGGAGATGCGGCCACTGTTTGTGCATGTTTCGTATGGCAATGTCTATGTAAATATGGGATTTGAAGGGAAGTTCATATGAGAATGGATCTCGGGAAATTCGTCAGGGGCCTAAGTCAGTAATTCGTGGAGCCTTCGGAAGAGCCCGGTTGTGCCTTGGCCCTCGGGCTTTGGGGAGAATTGTTGCTTTGCAGTCGAGTGCCCAAGTGCGAGGCAAGTTGAACCGCGAGTTAGGGGGATGAGAATGATGTACATCCTCTCGTCGCCTTGAATAGACCGGGGAGGCAGACAAGGACAGAGTTGGAAAAAAGGAGTGAGTCACGCGCTCCCATCAAATCGACTTGATAACACTATCCCTCTTCAAGTTTCTGCATGGTGGGGGCAATGAATAGCGATATCGGCCCGAGGATAGACAATCTCAAACTGCCAGAGGTGGTACGACGTCATCCAGAGGCACTCCCAGTCCGCATGGTCACCAATCTCTATACCCCGTATCCACTCACAGAAGCGAAGTGGGTAAGAACTGGGGATGTCGATTCCAAGTGGGAGGCAAGTTGAGCCGCGAGTTGGAGGATGAGAATGGTGTATATCCTCTCGTCGCGTTGAATAGACCGGGGAGGCAGACAAAAACAAACTTGGAAAAAATATCCGAGTCATGCAGTCCCATCAAATGGAATTGAGGACACTATCCCTCTTCAATTTTCTGCGTGATGAGGGCAATGAATAGCGATATCGACAACCTCAAACTGCCCGAGTGGGTGGGACGGCATCCAGAGGCACTCCCGGTGCGCATGGTCACCAAGCTCCATCCGCCGTTTCCCACAGAAGCGAAGTGGGTAAGAACTGGGGAGGTCGATTCCTGGATCTCCCAGATGAAGGGGGGGGGGAAGGAATGACTCGGGCATGTCAAATGTAAGAGTGATTGGGACTTGCCGGCACCTATTGATCAGCAGCCGGGAGTGGGCTGGAAGGTCTACTAGTCCGCATGGTGTCCGAATTAGATACGGCAAACCCACTTACTGAGGCAAAGTCAGTCAGGAGGGAAGACGTGAACTCCTGGATATCCCGGATCATGGTGATAGCAAAAGAGTGACTCTGCCCATACTTTCATCGAGGCAAGGCCTGCCTTCAAGAAACACTCGGTTCTGCTTGTTGGCAAGCTAGCACTGTACGAAAAGTAGGTCCGGACAAGAGGCTTAGACTCCAAGATGTCCCAATTAACGGGGAGGCATGGGGTGAGATTGGTGCGCTAATACAGACAGTGATCAATGAACGCTGGTGCCTGTATGTCATTGGTACGGAGCTGGGTATAACAGCAGCCCGGCTTTGAAGGAGGACCTTCATTCCTCTTGGTTGCCGAGCCTCCAATCACGGCTTTACAATGGCGGCCAAGATGTTGAGTAATGGGACTGGGGATTTCAACTCCTGATTTTCCGGATGACATAGGGACGGGAAGTGAATCTGGAATGTATGATTTGATTGGAATAAAAACAATGGCGCGGAATCAATTCCTTTGCCAGCACCCTATATATCGTTGGTGCGAAACAGACCAGGATGGGATCAAGGAAAGCTCTGCCTCTAGAAGGGACTCTAGATCCTGCTTGTCGCTGAACTCGATACAGCAAGCCCTCTCAGCGACACATACGTGGTGAGAGCAAGTGACGCTGACTGCTGTAGCACCCAATATAAGGGAGGTTTGAGGTTTAATTGAAATGTGAAGCTGAACGCTGATGCTGGAACGATAGATAAGGAAGCGCAATCTGAGTGGAGTGAACGCAGGATGATCCAGACATATTGGATGCTCCAGATTGGGCTGAGCGTTGGCGACACGGACACTCAGGTCTGATGGAGAGGAGATAGTATCCAGATATAATGGATGGCAGAGACTTCATCAAGCAATGGCCATACCGACGCTCAGGTCTGATGGGGAGGAGATAGTATGAAGCTGCCACTATTAAGGTCTCAGCCTCGCAGTACTAGGCCAAACTGCAAAAACGTGGTGGGAAAGCAGTAGAGCATCCCAGGCATGGCGAGGAGAACTACAGCGGTATAGCAGCCAAGAAGCCGGGGACTGGAAGCATGGAGCCCAGTATGAGAATAGGAGAAGTGGGTAGCGAAGTGGAGGGAGATTTTTGGTGCGAGGAAGCTGGAGCTGGTCATGGGGGGGCAAGCCCACCAGAGAAGCCCTATTTATCTCAATTCAAGCACCAAAAATAAAACAGCACCATCAAGACAGCCGTGCTGATTGCTTGCAAAGCCTGGAAACAAATGGTCACATAATTTGTTTTTTTCTATTCTACCTACCCTAGACTAGTTACTGTGTAACCTTCCGCTTTATTGATTCTTATTTATATATATATTTACTATGTAGCCTACTTCAATCTACATCGATACATCGGCGCACACATAAGGTGTCTTTACACAAACAGAAATTGATTACCAGTATCTTGTCCAGGGTAACACTCATGCCGATAGCTTCTGATCATTCAATTCGCAGCGCCCAACTTGCGCAGGTGCAATCATGCGGTGAACCGGCTGGAATGAAAGATTGAAGGAATGTGAGCTTCGTCGTGTAAGTTTCAAACCCCATCCAAACTGACTGAGGCGCGCTCACTGGAGGCATGATAGTATGGCTTGTTTACTTTCTCTAGTTACGCTAAGTTTTTCATCAGTTTAGAATAATACATAATCTAGCAAACATCAGTTGATCGCCAATACCACTGTTCCAAGTATCCTTCAGACTCACAAACAAAGCTGACAGCATCTATCCTCTCTTACTCAGGCTGCAGAGTCCACAATAGCCCGCTTCTCTTTGGCCCAGCTCACCTCCCACCTTCCAAAATTTGCGCTCTTGCTCACCATGGAACCTGCCCTCCAGTCACCACTCGTTCAAGCAAGTGTAATTTGTATTCTTTGGAAAGAAAGCTGGTCACACATTGGAGGTGAGCTTAGAAACGCGAATAGAAGCCAACGCTCCTTTATGTTGAGATAGCGGGTAGTTGATGATAGTTACAGTTTGCTGCGGCGGAGCATGTCTCGAAACCTAATTTGTCTTTGGTCTAAAAGATGATTATGTTTGGAAAGATGAGTCATATATTTATTTATAATCTAAAGCTTGGAGAGACTAGAAAGCCACGGATATGGCGGGGCGTCCAAAGTCCCAAAGGTCTACACCGTTCCTCTTGTTTCTTTTCATGTGGATGCTCACCGAATAAATGGTGTGTAATCCTTACACATCAGCTGAAGCCATCCTAATGCAATTGAGAAATGTCGATGTGACTGTCAGCGCAGACTGATGATGTCGAAAAATTGAGTGCATAGGATACTCTGCTTCTTTTTCCCAAGATGTCCCAACGATTGAGGAGCGGGCCTCAACATCCTCCCGCAGGCGATCACTGGTAGAATTGTCTAATCCAAGCAGAATCATCTCGTTTATGCCTGCCTCTACTTGTTCAAGAGTTTCAGAGATTCAGAGATTGATGAAATGTGATATTGCTTGTGAAATAGATTGCGGCACTGTTTTGTAGTGGTGGTATTTTCTAGCAGGAAGGATTGTAAGAAATAAATATAAAAAAACACAAGGAGATAATGAGAAGTGAATAGTTATCTCCTTTTAAATAAAGATGATGACGGTGGTGTCACATTTTACTTCTGCAAAAAATGGACACAATTCATCACTGGGAGGAGAAAAAATTGGACCAACTCTTGTTTTCAATCTAGTTCAGAGATCCAGTGGTTTGGAGGATCCAGATAAGACACTCAAAATTACATCCTTTTTGCAAAATTGATTAATTCATTCATTTCTGATTGATGGATATTGTGTTGGTACTTAATGGCTTGCAATGAAAGGAAACATTATTCCATTGTTTCTTTGTTGTTAGATGGGAGGATTGTCAATCAGGAAAATTGCAACATTTAAGAATTGTAGTCATTCATTTGACTTGTTTTCAAGTGTGCTTGTCTCATGAATTTTAAATTGATAATGATTTACTCCTCAAATATGATTAGGCCACAACTCTCAAACAATCCTCAAAGCATTTTTTCCATGGTTGGAAAAAGAATTCCTATTATTCTAGAACAGGAAGTTTTTGGGAATGGGGGTAGCCTTGCTTCTGTCATTGCAGCTTTGGATCAGGTATTGATGCCTCAGTTATCCAAGATTTGTTGAATTTTCAACTCTGTCCTCTTCCATCCCCTTTCTTTTTCTTTGAAGCCATCTAATCTTGTTATCATTACAGTCTGAAAGTAGTAGATCATGTACATTACATATCAAATTAAGTATGCCTGATTTACCTTAGTCACTAGTTGTGTGATGACTTGTTTTATTCTAGTCTTATCTTCTTGATTCCAGCCCCATGATTTTCTTTGAGCTAATCCTGTTTCAGCTTGCTTAACAATCTGACCATGTGGTTCCTGTTTTGAAGTCTTAAATTCATATGTTTTATTCTTCATCATCCGGCCAACCACTTTTAGCTCCTTTCAAATTGATTATTCACTTTCCTCCCACAATTTACTTATCTTATATATTTATCCTGGTTACAAGCCACTCAAATCATCAGTTATTCACCATTGTTCTCTGCACTTGGATCTGATCCAGTAAGACAAATCCCATCTCAATACCCCTTCTTAAGTCATTATTGAGCTAGGTCCTTGAAACTTTTAACAAGATTCCATTCCATACCATCAAAATAATAAAATTGGGATGTTCACAGGAAAACAAATCATCAAGGTAGAAAAGCCCCCCACTCAGACCATCTCCACTGTGGATGTTGTTGTGGTTGCTAAATTTCTGTAAAGGGGGCTAGGTTTGCAACCCCCATAAGTTGGCTCTGCAACCCCCAAAATTCACAACCCATCCCTCAGATGCTTCCAGAGCGGCCAGATGAATTTGTGGAGTCTTTATAGACAAGGCAATAGCTGCGGGTCTCAGAAATAGCTGCCGCTGAGAGCATGGTACACGCAAGAAGCTGAGGCAATAAAGGAAAGTCTTTTCAGGACTTTTTTTGGCTGAGCGGATCATCCTTTGCTTTTTTCAGCAGCGGAAGAATCAAGCTTTTGTAAGCAGGGAGGAAGTGCGGCGGAGACAAGGTGTGGGTGTAGAGGGGGGGTTCAGTTTTGGGGGCTCAAGCGGGAATTGGAGGAGGATCAGGCAGACAAGAGTGACTTTGGAGGGCGCTGCGGGGGCAAACCAGGCAGGCTGAGTAGCCAGGGGGTCCGGAGTTTGCGCAGCTGAGGGCCTGAGGAGTTGGTTGAATCAGGGCTGTGCTGCAGGCATTGGAAATAGGCAGGATTTGGGGGTGCGGGTGAGGGAACTAAAGGGTCTCAGGAGGCGGAGCTGCGGGGGAGAAGGAAATTTTGGGTGTGTGGGCGCAGAGTCTTTTATATTATTCTATCATAAATCCATTTTAAAAAGGGTGAGTCAATTCAACACTTCAATAACTAAAGGCATAATATTCAGAATATGTTTCCGGGTTGCAGTAGCAAAGAATGGAAAGGGAGTGTTTATTGGAAGAGTGAAGGCAGCAGCTTACTAGTGATTCCGGTCCTCCACATTGAAACCAAAGACTACCTGATATCTATGGAGAAGAAATCTCAGATTTACAACATATGGTTTTTCTTTCCACAACATTGAGCCCCAGAAACCCGGCATTGGACAAAGTTTGGGGGTTGCAAACCCAGTCACTGCCCCAATTACAACCCAATTTCAAAATAATTATAAATTCTGCTGTTCCCTAAAGATATAAGCTTTTTTTGGGAACATCCCAGAATTGAAACAAATAAATAAAATAAGATCAGACTACATAACAACTCAGAATCAGTCATCATTAATAAAAATCAAACAACAAAAATATTGTCTCTTATTTTATTTTCATTCATTCATATCTTTTCTAGTGTACTTGCCACATAAGAGGCATAGACTCACAGAATTCAAATCCCAAAGCTTCTCACAAATGCTTTGTTTAACTTGACCTCAGTTCTTCTTTTCAATTTTTTTAAGGTTTTTTGATCCATGATTTGCATGTTGACATACAGTTTTCCATGGTTTTTAAATTATTTTTGTTGAACTTTTCCTTTCCCAAGCTTCAGACAGTAAGAAGCCACTCAAAATCCACTGTTCGTCTGAATCAATGTCCAATTCTGTGGGACTCTTGCAGGACAAATAATAATATTTGGTCAAGATCCTCTGAGGGGGAAAGAAATTGCTAAATAGTTGAAAGCATTTACAACTTACAGGTGGTTTGAAAGGCCTGCCCCTCTAATAGTACTACACAAATGAGGAATCTTGAATGGGTACTACTAATAATATCAACTATCTCTGATAGTTACTTACTATTCTCAATGATTCTCCACTACACTAATCTGATTGGTACTAATTTTTCCTGATGATGCTCTACTACTACTACTCAAATCTCTAAAGGTTAAAATGCTACTAGACTCTAACACCAACTACTACTAACTAAATAACCACTCACCACAACCTACTAACTGGTAGATCAATACATTCTCATCTGGTTTTTTTGTGTAGAGGTTGGATCTGGTGGAGAAACCCTCCTTTTATTTTGAAAAGTGAGGGTTTTTTGCTGCAGGGTTCCTTGAGGGATTTCTTGCTGGTAAGGTTCTGCTGGAGAAATGTTTCAGCACAGCATCATTTCAGTGTTTGGTGTTTCATCATGTGCCAGAACATTCCAAATCCACCTACAGCACAATACATGTGGTCCTGGAACTTGCTACAAGCCCAGGCACCTGTATTTACTCCTGTATTACGTTTTTTATCTCAAAATCCACCTTGCTGCCAGAACATTCTACCAAAAGAATCCTCATCCAATCTTCAGGGTCTCTGCCTCTCTTCCCACTTTCTTCCTTCTTCTACTTTTCCTCCTCACATAATTATTCCCCTCTGCCACTTTTCCGAATACTAAACTACTAGTCCTTACAAACCATTGTTACAGCTAATAACTGAACCTAAAATATGTTCCATACCTGGTTGAGACACAAAGTTTCCCAGTCTTGTTACATCCTCTGTTCAATTCCTGGTTGACACACAAAGTCACCCAGGCTTGCCATGTCCCATGCTCCATTCCCATTCAATCCATACTTCCCTATCCATGTAATTGTTGTCTGTCCATATTTTACATATCCTAGCTCAGCCATGATAACAGTTCCTCCTCTTGTAAAGACTGTCATGTGCATGTACTCATCTGCTCACATCTGCTATGTGCTTTTGGCATTGTAACTCACCACAACACCTTCTGAAAATGGTCCTAGATGTAGGAGGGGAACATTTTGACAAATATTGAAATTTATGGGAGTGTTCAAGGAGTATTGGGGGCTTGGACCACTTTCATAGGGCATAAATTCTTGGGGTGATTTGATGATGATACTGATGCTGGAAGATATTCTGGGACTTTTCTTCTGATTGTTTGAATTTTATTGGGTTCTTCTGCCCCCTTCTTTTATTTATTCAATTGTTCATGTTATTGATCCTCGGCCTTGCGTTTTTTCTCCATATGCTCAAAATGAGATGGATCCCTTCTGGTAGTTGTTGATTTTTTTTAATTCTCCTTTGGGTCTTCCTTGTGTTTGTTGGGCTTGCCTTGGGAATTGGATTTTGACAACTGTTCCAGATCCTTAAATGATATGTTTTATGGTGCCCAATTGGATTACCCTCTGTGTTGGATTCTGAGCTAGTGGTTTTGCCTTTAGTTCTTCAATTTTTTGAGCTGCCTTGTCTTCAGGTGTTGATATTATGGGGATTAAGTCCAAAATAATTGAACAAAAATGAAACATATTAGAATGTTAGCATGATTTGTTGATGAGGAAAAAAGACAGAATTGGTCTGGTGACCCCCAAATATTTGAGCTTCAACCCTCATTAGACCTGCGCCCATGTGGCTTGTGACCCCTAAAATTAGAGCGGCCTCCATAATTCAACAAGAAACCCCCAAAATTTGACCAGAAACCCCCAAATACTTGACCAGAAATCCCCAAAGGTTAGAGCAGCGGCCCCCAAATTTGTTGCAATTTTTAAATGGATTCCCCCACCCCCACCCATCAGTGGGAAGGGGAATAGAGTAAATAGAAGAGAAACAGATCCACAAGTTCCTTTCCCAAGAGATAGGTTTATATTTTGTGTGTGAAAGGTATTCCAGTCTGTCTGGTGTGAAAATTGTTTCAATCTTGAGGAGGAATCTTCTGCTTGGTCCTTTTGGAGGCCACCTCATAGTTTTTCTGAGATTTACTGAGGGAAAAGTGAGTTTTTTTCGAAGAAAATGATTGAAGCATGTTTTTTGTTTGGATCTGCCATTGAGTGAATTTGAGAGAGGTGGCCGTGAGGTCTTTTGGTGCTCCCACTTTTATATTTCTTAAGTTTTTTTCCACATATTCCTCCAGATTTTCTGATGATCTGGAAGGCAAAAAAACAAGTGTTGGATTATTTAAATTGGTGCCAAACCCAGATGCACTTGAGGTCATATTGGGATGGGTTATGATTACCTGTTATTCTGTCAATATCAATTACTTTGGTTGTTGGGGTTGATGAAGGGGAAGGGGTCTGATTGTGAGTTTACGGATGATTTTTTCACTTCAAATTGGCCAGGAGATAGATGAGAACTGGTACCCCTATCATAATTTTCAATCACAACAAATGTCAGCCTCTATGCTACTACCCAAGTGAAAAATATGCACTTACTTGTGCTATGAGTAATGCTGGATGGTTTGGGACAAATATTTCTGTAAGGATCAGTAATAATAAAAGTAATCAGTTACAGAAAAAAACTGCTGATCTCTCTCTACCTGAATCAGGGAGGGAAATACAAATTTCATGTTGGATTCTTTCTGCTGAGACAGGCAGGGAAAGGATAATTATTCTAAGTGAAGAAACTTAAAAAAGCAGTGGGACGCTATGCTAAACCACGCTAAAGGGCCAAAATAGTGTAGCGTAGCGGCCCTTTTTTTCCGCCAATGCTGTAGCGTTAGCAGTGATACAGAGCCGCTACAGCGCTTGTAGCGGCTATTTTCTGCTACAAAGCGCTGTAGTGTAGCGTAACAAGGCCTTGTTTCGTTAGCGTTAGTGCAAAACCGCTAACAGCTACAAAAAAAGTTGTTAGCTGTTAGAGGTTTTAAGCTATGCTACGTGTAGCGTAGTGGGCCCCCGTTGCTTACAACCAGGGGGATTTACAGGTAAAGAAACAACTGGGACAAAGTCACAGTATTATTCAGAGCTTGTAGAGTAGTGTAAAGTATAAGCCAAGTTAGACAGGGAAATTTTAGATGATGTTGTTAAGAACACTTGAGCAGAGCTACTGTGTTGATATATTTATAAGTAATAAATAGTCAAGCTGGATGGCTCATTCTGGGTTGGTAAAATTCTCTCTGGGGGACAATCCAAAGAAGACAAGGCCTTTGGATGTTGAAGAAGGCCTCAGAAGCGCTCAAGGGAAGCACTACAATATACTTGGTGAACTTGTAGAACTCTCAGGCATTCACAGAGGTACCATGAGGCGTGATCAGGGCACTATTGAGCATATGGAAGTCCTCATGGTGTCTTGGAAAAGTTCTGAGGCATTTCAGCATGTTCTAGCAGTGTTATGGGGGCACTCAAATGCCTTACCATTTGTATTGTGCTCATTAAGATTAAATTAATTCAAGGATGAATTAATAATACATGATATTAGGAGAACTGTTTGATTAAGTTATGTTCAATTTTCATGTGTTATAATATATTCTTGTTTAATCTGAGCACATGGAGTTGTTATCACATGTTTTGGACGCTTTTCAGCACTCTTTGACTTCTAGTAAAATGTGGTTCTGATTCAATATTAATTATAACATGCATATTCATGTTCCACATTCTTTATGTGTAATCCAGAGCTGATAATTAATGGTATAACAATTATTGAATATTGTACACAATTTTAACACACCTCATATAATTACATACCTATAATTCAGCTCTTCCAATTTAAATTAGGTAATTGATACATTGCTCTTCCAGTTAACATTAGGTCATTGATACATTATGTTACAATAATCTATGTTAAACCAAAACAGATTTGATCAACTTTATATCAATTTGCAAGATGTTATTCTCAGTTTTTACTTTAGAATGATATTCTGTCAATAATTATTGTTAATAATAATAATATATAACAACAATTATCAATTGATCATAAATTAATTACTATACAAAAATATTATTAATTAACAAGGTTCTTATCATTATATTGATAATTAATGTATCATCTTTAAAATAACGTAAGTGTGAATAAGATTAAAGAATTGTAACTACTTGGGAAATATCAGGTATGGTGATATTACCTCTGTGGTTGACAACAAAAAACTCCTGGGGCTTTGGTGCATAAACTCCAGTCCCCAGGGTTTGGGGTACAGGACAGCTCTCATGCCCTGTCCCATAACCCCAGGACTATTCCTTACCCTCAAATAACCTGAAGTTTGAATCATCTTTTCTTTGTGGTGAGTTTTTATGGCTGTTGAACTCAGGCTAGCGGATGAGGCAGGTTATAAGGAGGGCGGAGACACTTGAAGAGTCAACGGACTGGCACAGTGTGGTGCAGAAAATGAAGGTAGAGAACCAGTAAGGAGATTGCTTGTATCTAGTCTAGTTAAATATTCTATGTACAAGCAGGTCAAAATGTGGTTGGGAGATGCAATTAGTGCTAAGACTAGATAAGCTGAATAAGAAACAAAGACATCACAGACAGGAAGGGGCGTTAATTCTTCATGATCAGCTGAGAAAGAAATCAAGAAACAAGAAGCAATTTACTGAGACAAGAGGGTGAAAATAGCACACATCAGGCTTCTTTTATATTACTATAATGTTAATGATTTAATGAAAAAAATAAGAAATACTGAGGGGAAGAGTTGAAATTCCAAAAAATGGCTGGGCACATTAATTGACAGCAAACTGACATACTCAGCTAATTTCTCTTCCCTCAAACAGAAAGCTGCTATCACGATTAAACAACTTCGGAGGTTGGGGAACTCGAGATGGGGCCTTCGGGAAAACGAGCAGGTAAAACTGATGGAAGCTGTGCTCATGCCAAGGGTTTCATACAGAGCCCCGGTATGGGCTAAGATTCAGAATAAGTCCAAAAAGCTACGGCTGGCAGAGCAAGCTGATAAACTTGCTGCCATCTACACACTAGGAACATTCAAGTCCACACCCCTGAGCTGACATAAGTCCAGATCTGCGGTCAAAGCAGCTTTTTCTGTCATTCAATCTTGTGTGGTAGGATTTTACTGTGGTAAGCTAACACGGGTTAGAGCCTCTAACAGAATCCAGGACAAACTGGCCTACCGGGGGTTTGATAAGCCTAGCTGGCTCGGGAAACACCTCCCTGAGGTGCAAGAACTCCTGGACCAACTCAAGTCAGGGGACCCGGAGAAGATCATGATTCGATACAACACAAAGCCCACCAGCTGGGGTTCCCCTTTCAAGTATCTCAACTTAGACTTGGGGAAGGACAAAGCTGTCATACCCCGGCGTTTTCCACGTGCTCGCAGACATAATGCATGACCAATTTTCCGTGGCGAGCCACGGCGTCCATCTCGATCTCCTTCGCCCCTTCGATGTATTTAGTGACTACGACTGGATACTCACGCGATACTTGTGCGGCTTGGGCTAGATAGGCAGACAGGTCATCTGCAGAGTATGCGACATTCATGGCGGCACCGGACAAGACATAAGACGGCCTGACAAGGACTGGATAGCCCACGGTTTCACAGAAGAGGTGAGCTTCTTCAATAGTCGTAAGTTCTTTCCACCTTGGCTGATCCACACCGATCTTGTCAAGCATTCGAGAGAATTTGTACCGGTTCTCAGCGTTATCGATCATTTCGGGAGAGGTCCCAAAAATTTTAACATTTTGTCGGTGCAGCGGCAATGCGATGTTGTTGGGGGTTTGCCCGCCCATGGAAATGATGACTCCGCTTGATTTCTCCATGTCGTAGATGTCAAGAACTGTCTCAAGGCTAATGTTTTCAAAGTACAGCCGATCTGCCTCATCAAAATCGGTGGAGACTGTTTCTGGATTGTAGTTGACCATCACGGTACGTAAGCCACGACCGCGCAGTGTTCGAATTGCTCGCACTGCACACCAATCAAATTCAACGGAGGAGCCGATGCGGTAAACACCAGACCCCAAAACAATAATCCCCCTATCATCAAAAGTAACGTCGTGTTCTGTTGCGTTGTAAGATGTGAACAAATAATTGGTGAAGGCCGGGAACTCCGCAGCTACGGTGTCGATTTGCTTGACAAAGGGCATTATGGCAAATTCCAGACGAAGTCGACGAATTGCCAACTCGTTCGAGTTTAAGAACCTGGAGAGTTGATGATCCGAAAAGCCGAGTTGCTTGGTGTAACGAAGCAAGTTGACGGGGAAATTTGAGGCGTGATATCTTCTGACTATCTTCTCCATGGTGACCAGGTGTTTAAGCTTGCTGAGGAACCATTTATCGATTCGCGATATTTCCCAAACTTCATCAAGGGACCAGCCTTCGTTAAAGGCGTTGGCAATGGCGAAGATTCTGCGGTCGGTCGGCTGGCTCAACTCCTGCTTTAGTTGATCTTGGCTGACGATCGAGTTTTTATCGAACCCAGTGAATGCCGGATCGACAGAGCGAATGGCCTTTTGGATGGCTTCCTCGAAATTACGACCAATAGCCATAACTTCACCTACCGACTTCATAGAACTGCCAAGCTTGCTAGACACTCTCTGGAACTTCTTCAAGTCCCACCTCGGCATTTTCACGACACAGTAATCCAGGCTAGGCTCAAAGCAGGCAGAAGTCACTTTAGTGACCGAATTTCGAATTTCGTTGAGTGGTATACCTAATCCTAACTTGGCTGCGATAAATGCTAGGGGGTATCCTGTGGCCTTGGAGGCCAAGGCAGAGGAACGCGAAAGACGGGCATTGACTTCGATAATTGCGTATTCTTTGGAGAAGGGGTTAAGCGCATACTGAATGTTGCATTCACCTGAGGGAAGGAAGGATGCCATTAGCCTGCGAGAAAGGAAAGCGACAAAGAAGATTTGGACAACGAACCAACCACACCAAGGTGACGGATGACATTGATAGCCGTCGTCCGTAGCATTTGGTAGTCGGCGTCTGAAAGCGTTTGGGATGGTGCAACGACAATCGAATCACCTGTATGAATTCCAAGCGGATCGAAGTTCTGGAACGACACCTGTCAGCATTGATTATCACGAGTTCCAAGTCGGCCAGACCAACGAAAGACAAACCTCCATATTACAGACGGTGATGCAGTTGTCCCTGCAGTCTCTAACGACCTCGTATTCGATCTCTTTCCAGCCTTTCATGCTTCTTTCGATGAGGACCTGGGTGCTGATAGCAAATGCCTTGTCGCATAGCTCTCGGAGCTCTTCATCGTTGTTGGCGAAGCCACTTCCCAAGCCGCCGAGCGCAAAAGCCGCACGTACAATGACCGGGTAGCCAATTTGGTTGGCCGCCGTAAGACTTGCTTCAATCGATGTCGCTGAAGCGCTCGTGGCGCACCTCTCGCCAATTTCAGCCATTGCACTGGCGAATAACTCTCTGTCTTCGGTGGTCACGACGGTAGAGATTGGGGTACCCAGAACCTTGACTCCCAAACCTTCAAACTCGTCAGCCAAGGCGATCCCAACCGAGAGGGCGGTTTGGCCTCCAAAGGTACAATAAATCCCGTCCGGGCGCTCATGTTGAATAACTTTTCGGACAAACTCGGGAGTTACTGGCAGAAAGTAGACTTTGTCGGCCAGTCCTTTACTCGTTTGGATGGTGGCAATGTTGGGGTTGATCAGAATCGTGTATACACCTTCTTCTTGCAGAGCCTTTATTGCCTGACTACCAGAATAGTCAAATTCGCCGGCCTGGCCGATTGATAAACCGCCACTGCCCAGGACTAGGACCTTTTTGACCTGGACGCGAGGGTTTTTGAGACTGTTTTCATGCGCAGTACCTCCGGGCATGGTAACGGGGAGGAAGGTGCCGTCTTGAGAAAATGAGGTGACACTATTAATAAAGACGTCGAAGAGAAATTTGGTGTCTTGGGGACCAGGGGCACTCTCGGGATGGAACTGAACACCGAAGTAAGGGTAGCGAGTGGAGTAGATACCCTCGTTGCTTTGATCGTTGGCGTTAACAAAAAGCTCCTTCCAATCGTCGGGGAGCGAAGCTGAGTCGACGGCATACCCATGATTTTGCGATGTGATGTAGCATCTACCAGATTGCAGATCGGTGCAGGGAATGTTCTGCCCACGATTTCCATACTTGAGTTTGACCGTCTTGGCACCTACTGCCAGTGCAAGCAACTGATGACCCAAGCAAATGCCGAAGATGGGGAAAGCCTTCATTTCGACAGCTTGACGAATCCTAGCAATGGGGACTTCGGCTAGCTTGGGATCTCCTGGCCCGTTGGAGATAAAGAGCGCATCGAAAGAGCCAGGTTTTTCGACGGATGGATTCAAGAAGTCGTGGTCCCAAGGGACGGCGAGCACTTCAACCCCACGACGCAAGAAGCAACGGACTTGGTTGTATTTCATTCCGACATCCAAGGCCAGGATTCGTAAAGGTCTGGATTTTGTAGGATGCTGCAAGATTTGCGCGGGTTGTTCGCAGGTGGGTAGATGGTGAGGTTGATACAAGGTGGGTTTGGACCGGGAGACAATTGCGACCAAATTTTCAGTGTTGTGATCATGAAGTGTGACATCGACATAATCCGCACGCCATGATTCGCGAGGGGGGCCCAATCCACTAAGTCTTGCCAGAGGGGCCTTCTGAACTGATGAGGCACTTGAAGACGTTGGTGGAGATACGGACTTTGAGAGCAACTTGCCGAGCATAACGCCCCTTTCCCTAATCTTCTTCGTTAGCGCCCGGGTATCGACTCCATAAATAGCTGGAACTCCTTGTTCTTGTAACCATTTTCCCAGCGAGCTGTCGGCAAGATGATGGCTGAAGTCCTCTCGGTCACCGCTGTAGGATCCAATGACCAATGCAGCTATATGGATTTGGGAAGATTCGAACTGAGTGGGTAACATCAAATCTTCTCGTTTGGGTACACCATAGGAGCCAATCAAAGGGTAGGTGAGAACTAAAATTTGGCCTTTATAGGAGGGATCAGTAAGGGATTCAGGATAGCCGACCATTCCTGTGAAAAAAAGTAGCAGAGGTTTCATTTCTGGGTTGAGCGAGAGGGTAATCAAGGCAGAATGGGCGAGAAGAGGGGACACACCTGTTTGGAAAACACATTCACCGCTGACGCTTTTACCAGACACGCCGAAACCATAGCCTTGGTAGATGGTACCATCTGCGAGCTCGAGAACCATGACTTTCTTGGCCAATGCGTCGCAAATTTCAGAATTTCCGTCCTCACTTTCGCCGGGGGAGGCAGTAAATAAGTCGATGAGAGCAGGTACAGAGGGTGCAGCAGGAGGTAGACGATGGATCCCTCGTTGTTGGCCCGAGATGGATGGCGAACGAGACAAGACTGGGGAGCGACTGGAAAGAATAAACGTAGTGGGAATGAGATGATGAGTCAGTTTGATCGGTCAGATACACGAAGATCGAGAAGAATAGATATACACTCCATTTGGACCTTTGATCGCTGCAGCACGTCTGGCCGCAACATCCAGAGGTTCGATACCAGAGACTGATGCGATGGGGCTGTGGAGAGGGGTGCCATCGATGAGGCCGTTATCGAGTCCCGACATAATATCCTGTGGCAAGGTTTCGAAAGATGAGGAGGGAGATGTACGCGGAAGAAAGAAATAGAATGGACAAACGTTTTAATGGGTAGTAGTGTTGTTGTTTTGTTTTATTTCGAAGAAGGAGATGCGTGAAGTTCTGTCCTATGAGTATATGAGGAGACAAGCAGAGTCTTTGGGCTAGATTGACAGATGCAGATGGGATGGAACGCGAGTTGGGCGGAACAGCGGAGAGGCGCCGAATATCTTCAAGCCGTGTCGGATCTGAGATTTTTTCTCTCATTTTGCATATCCGGCGGTCCGCAGCAGCCGCAGCCTGGCGGAGTAATGCATATCGATTGAGAAACCCTCTTCGCAGCTCTGCCGCAGCCGGTGGCCTGCTGACGTAATCGATCACACCTCCCTTGCTAAGATGGGATTTCGAAAAATGAAAATCACAAAAAATAATAAAACTTCTCAACCAACACCCAAATGAGAAGAAACATTCAAACGAGCCATTGGATTCGTCATCCGAACCAGAAGAGGACAACCCACTATCGTCACCAATCGACTCAGCTCTCAACTTCGATTCGATCAAACAGACAATTTTCCAAATCACCTCAGAACCACCCATTGAAATTCTTTACCGACTTCCTTCCTCCCCACCCTGAGTATTCTCTGCCATCGAATCAGCATCAGTTAAACCTTCCATTGCGCCACTACTTTCATCTCAATCGAAAAAACCACCATCTTACAACGCCTGCCAGCCCTCTCGAGGGAACCGCCATCAATTCTGAAACTTCTCTTCGTGCCAGAGCAAGTTGGTGGCAGGTAAGCCATCCATTCACTTCAACAATTAATCGCTGTCAAATACTTTGTGCTCATTTGTCCTTCTTTTTTTCTGTCCATTGTTTGACTTGTGGGTGAGGAAAACAAAAAGTGCTCACATGAACCCATAGATCGTCGTCATCGTACCCAACAGGGACTGGAAAGGAGTACGGTCCACCCCAAGCTCAAATTAGCACTCGATAGAAATGATTCATTCCGCAATTACACCGACGAATTATTCAGGCTTCGATCCTCGTCAAATAGCTCAACTGTTCCCATTCCAAACTCGATCAAATCTCTCCTCAAAGATTCCAAGTTTCAACACTATTTCCATCAAATTTGGTCTGATCTGAATCCACACGAGGAAAACGAGAAAGATGACAAGTTCAAAATTATCGAGTTGCAGAGAAAATCGGTCCAAATCCTACTCCAAACCATGATCGACGCATCAGCAAATCTGAATCAAGTTCAAAAAATCGCCATCTTCAACGCCGTGATGCACTTCTTGATTGCCAACAGAAATTCTGAACGGCTGATTTCACTGTTGGGCTTACATCCGATCATGGGTTGGCGGAATTTGGTCAAGGAACATCTTCGAATACAGACTCTAAAAACGTTGGTTTCGTTTATCAATATTTTTATTCCTAATTTGTCGACATGGTGGTCATCAGAAATCTCTCAGGCTCAAGATGATCCCATCCAGCTCCACACACTAGCTCAAGTTGGTCTCTTCTTGGTCGTGGCCCTTTCAAAGGAAGGTTCGGTCTGGAAGGCGTTCAAGTTGTTTTGGATGATGGACAGTCTACCTCATACTTCCGGATCCATCCCCGATATGCTCTCACACGCACAGCGCGCCGCAACAGCACTTGGTCTGGTAGATGCCTTATCGTCGCGCAAGAGAATCGACGCTGCCAATGATGTTCTGGAGACCCTAGCGATTGGCAAATGGCTCGGGCCACTCTATCAACGATACCTGCTGAGTATGTTG
This sequence comes from Puccinia sorghi, assembly GCA_001263375.1. Taxonomy (NCBI): domain Eukaryota; kingdom Fungi; phylum Basidiomycota; class Pucciniomycetes; order Pucciniales; family Pucciniaceae; genus Puccinia; species Puccinia sorghi. Next base: position 43,269 of record LAVV01007947.1, read on the forward strand.
ATGATAAAGGCTGTTCGTGGGGAATTATCAGAAGTGATGAGAATCGGAAATGCTTATGAGCGTGCTTGGGCAAGCTCAAACGAGACTGAGGTTGTGGCTGGAAGGAACAAGCGGAGTCGTGCATTTCATCTGCAAGATCCAAGGATACCCGTTGCCCGGGCGAAGATTGAGGCCCTAGGGACTCTCGGGGAAACACGCTCAGCAATCGAAATCTTCCAAGAGACCATGCGCACCGTCCCCCCTAAACTTGGCGTGTCATCACAACTACCTGATTTGTACGCAGAAATCATGAAGGTGTACCTCAAGACAGACAATCCCAAGGCTATCGAGCGACTGTTGTCACGAATGATCAGTACTCCCGACCCCTATGGCCTAAATCAACCTGACCAGCGCCACTATAACATTCTCTTACAGGCGTATGCCAATCGTATAGATATCGAGGGATGTTCATCTGTCCTAGATAGACTGTCAACTTCCGGTATCCGTCCCGATATCTATTCATTCGGGAACATCTGCTTACTATTTTCAAATCTCGGTGAACCCGAGTTGATTCGCGAGGTCATTCAAACGCTAGCAGAGAACAGGTCGCGTAGTCAATCGCTCAAACTGAATCGGGAACTGTGGAATATCTTACTCGACGCTTACATTGAATCGGGTGATTGGACCCGTGCAGCCAAACTGCTCAAGTATCTTGAGATAAACGATCTAAGCCGAAATGAATCCGATGCAGTGACTAATGGGTGTGTCCTCAAGGCATTGGTACTGTCAGGCTCGCCAACCGACAAAGTCTTGGAGACATTCAAGTCAATGTACAACAGCCAAACCGGTTCTGTCGCTGATGCGAGATCATACACCCTCTTGCTTCTGTCCATCTGCGATAGTGGGATGTTGGATCTGGCCGAGGCAGTATTTTACAACCTCAAAGGCGATGGTCAGAATCGGCCACGCGGCTTGGTGAAACCGAACGTATATATGTACGGTATCATGATCTCTGCGTCACTCAGGCTTGGAAAGCACGAGTTGGCCCAGGGATATCTACGCGAGATGCAATGGTCGGGTATCCGGCCCAACTTGGTTATATATTCGATGCTTACAGCCGCATACGCCGCATCTGCCTCGTCCGGTACTCATATTACAGGAAGAGGTGAAGGTGCAGAAGAAGAAGAGGAAGAAGAAGAAAGGCAGGAGGATGGGATACGGGTGGCCTACGAGATGGCCGACCGGTTCAGACGTGAGCTTTTGAGCAATGAGATGAATGGCGAAGTTAACCGGAAGCCGCCTACTGATAGGGCCAACTGGGGCGAGCGGCCACTGATGCGGAAAAAACTGTTACATCGACTGCTGGGTCCGATCATTCAATCATATGCCAAGTCTGCCCGACCGGCCAAGGCCCTGGAGATGTTCCGCGAGCTAGTATCTTCATTGGGATTCGAGTCCGGCATCGTCACTAGTGACGGCAAGCCTATCGACCTGGATATCTTCACCATGTTGATGGATGGCTACCGTCGAGCACAGGATCCGGTGGGAGTGATGGAAGTGTGGAAAGAGACCTTCCGACTCGCGACCCAGGAAAATCATTCACTGGATGCGGGCGAGAAACTCATGGGCAAGGTGCGCAGGCTTATCAAAAATGATGGACTTCCAACAAGCGAACGGTCCGATGAGGACAACAACTCCCAAACGGCCAAACTCTTCACTAACGAGCAACGCCATAGACGAAGAGCCAACAAGCTATGTCTACCCCTATCCATTTACACAGACTGCCTATCAAGACATGGCTACCATGAGGAGATCGCGAAAACTTGGCATGAAGTCCAGGCAGCTGGATTCGGGTTCGACGCCGGCAACTGGAATGAATTGTGTGCGGCGATGTTCAGGAGTGGAAATCACCGGATGGGATGGTGGATTGCGGAGCGGGTGTTTTTCGGGAAAGAAGATGATGATCTCCAAGATGTTGTGAAGACGGGCTTGGAGGGGGTAGATGAGCAGGAGGAAATGGGATGGGCTCAGTTGTTGGACCGGACGGCAGGTTTCAGGTCCGGTCGGACGGTGCTAGGCTTAGAAGGTACTCGACTAAGTGGGGCACAGAAGACCGAGAGCCCGATGCGGCCGCCCAATCGAACGTTCATCCGCAAAACCCGCCGGTTTGATGACCAACCTGCTACCCGCATGTCAGTCTCGGGGCTGCTGAACTGGCTGGAAGACCCCTACTCGGTTGGATCAGCCCAGGAGGTACGGGATGCTGACAGCGGGACTGGTTGGAGTCAACAACTAGAGCAGATCAGTCAGGCGAGAAGGGAGCTAGGGTGGAGGCCATCAGGGAAGGTTTTGAGGATGTTGCACGGATCGATGTGGAGAGAATGTTCGGACTGGGTGATTGGTAAATGGGAAGAACTCGAGGGAAACAAAGAGCAGCGTGGGGATCGACTTCGTTTGGAAAGCAATCTGGTGGATGACAAGGAATTCATGAAGGCTCCCGTACAAGAAATCGTCGATGGCTACCAACAACGCTATCCTCATACCATGGTCCAAGTCATGGCTATCAATGATCCTCTCAACGTACCCGCTGGATTGTCTCAAGACGAGCTGACTCGTTGGTCCAAGGACGATTTCATCATCAGGGTCATCCACAGAACTGTCGAACGCATTCGAGAATAAATTTCCTCCCCCCTGTAATATCACCTCGTCAGTCTTTTTTTTACCTGAACTGCCAAAAGCCCTGCCAGCCTATGAGCTTATTCAAATTCTTTTTGCAACCAAAGATTTCACAGAATAGCTACGTTAACTTAAGCTATATTTAATGTACGGACCGAAGAGCTTTCTTAGACAGCACCAGTATCAATTTTCCAGCAGTCAGTCGCCATCATCTTTCCCTCCCATTCCTTCCAACCCCTAGCGCAACCAAAAACAAAAGAAAAAGGCCGCATTGCTGACTCGGTCTACGTTCTTCTGTGGGGTGGTACTCGAAGAAACGAAGTCAATTATTATACAGCTCGAACATGGACGGACCTTTGGGCTTTACTTTCCCCACTCCAGCTTTTTTTATTGTATATTTCTTTTGCTGCTACTGAAATATGTATCATATATCGCATTGCCGTACTCTGCTTACTTTCTTGCTGCTTAATTGTTATCTCATGACTAGCCGCGTGGCATGTAATATTTGAGAGAAATACAGGAAGAGAGAGAAGGAGGAGCAGATCTGGGAGCGTGTCTCGCCGCTTCATTTCCGCGGAGAGAGACTTGCTCGCGTCAACATGATCCATCTGTGTTGACAAGCTTGTTGCCTTTGCGGTGGCGGTCCTCAGCTATGACTCTTACGATCAGGCTCTGGTCTTCTTGTTCCGTCGTTTACACGGAAAAGACAAGATTTCCCAGTTGAACAAATGCGCGGCTTTCATCACAATCTTCGACCAACTTATTGTTCAAACACATCCGAGAATGTTTCGGGTCTTCATCTATTGCGTCTGGTCGTCGGGACATTTTTAATATTGTGCTCAGCCTCTGGGAATAAGAGGACGACATGATTTCATAAGCAGGGCGGGGTACCGGTTTCCGCAGCATTCTCAACCGCAGCATGACGCGCCCTTTTTTGTTCTTCATTATACAAAGCTGGGATGGTTCAGCTAAAACGAGATTACAAACTTTCTTTAAGATCCGAATCCAAGGGAAACAAGCCCACAAGGAGATACTCCTTAACAGGCAAAAGAAAAAAAATGTACGGACACTAGACAAGTGTACACGGAAGGACATATCCTTAATTTTCAACCGTTCATCGGTGACCGACACTGTTGGAGACCGGGGAATCGTGTCCATCTTTCCCCCCGTCATCAGTGCGATCTGCCGACGTGATGATACATATATATGCAAGCATGGAAAAAAAATAAAAGAATACATGCGGGAGTTCGTTATCTGGATTCGTTCGGCTTGATGGATGCTGCAAGCTTGTTACCGGAATCCCTCCAACTTCGTGTGAGAATAGATGGGGGAGTTCGTCAGCTGGATTTGTTCGGCTTGATGGCTTGCACATAAGCCCATGCTGCGAGCATGTTACCTCAATCCCTCCAACTTCGTGTTCGTGAAAGTAGGAAAAGAAAAAGATTGTTGGGTAGGGAGATGCGGCCACTGTTTGTGCATGTTTCGTATGGCAATGTCTATGTAAATATGGGATTTGAAGGGAAGTTCATATGAGAATGGATCTCGGGAAATTCGTCAGGGGCCTAAGTCAGTAATTCGTGGAGCCTTCGGAAGAGCCCGGTTGTGCCTTGGCCCTCGGGCTTTGGGGAGAATTGTTGCTTTGCAGTCGAGTGCCCAAGTGCGAGGCAAGTTGAACCGCGAGTTAGGGGGATGAGAATGATGTACATCCTCTCGTCGCCTTGAATAGACCGGGGAGGCAGACAAGGACAGAGTTGGAAAAAAGGAGTGAGTCACGCGCTCCCATCAAATCGACTTGATAACACTATCCCTCTTCAAGTTTCTGCATGGTGGGGGCAATGAATAGCGATATCGGCCCGAGGATAGACAATCTCAAACTGCCAGAGGTGGTACGACGTCATCCAGAGGCACTCCCAGTCCGCATGGTCACCAATCTCTATACCCCGTATCCACTCACAGAAGCGAAGTGGGTAAGAACTGGGGATGTCGATTCCAAGTGGGAGGCAAGTTGAGCCGCGAGTTGGAGGATGAGAATGGTGTATATCCTCTCGTCGCGTTGAATAGACCGGGGAGGCAGACAAAAACAAACTTGGAAAAAATATCCGAGTCATGCAGTCCCATCAAATGGAATTGAGGACACTATCCCTCTTCAATTTTCTGCGTGATGAGGGCAATGAATAGCGATATCGACAACCTCAAACTGCCCGAGTGGGTGGGACGGCATCCAGAGGCACTCCCGGTGCGCATGGTCACCAAGCTCCATCCGCCGTTTCCCACAGAAGCGAAGTGGGTAAGAACTGGGGAGGTCGATTCCTGGATCTCCCAGATGAAGGGGGGGGGGAAGGAATGACTCGGGCATGTCAAATGTAAGAGTGATTGGGACTTGCCGGCACCTATTGATCAGCAGCCGGGAGTGGGCTGGAAGGTCTACTAGTCCGCATGGTGTCCGAATTAGATACGGCAAACCCACTTACTGAGGCAAAGTCAGTCAGGAGGGAAGACGTGAACTCCTGGATATCCCGGATCATGGTGATAGCAAAAGAGTGACTCTGCCCATACTTTCATCGAGGCAAGGCCTGCCTTCAAGAAACACTCGGTTCTGCTTGTTGGCAAGCTAGCACTGTACGAAAAGTAGGTCCGGACAAGAGGCTTAGACTCCAAGATGTCCCAATTAACGGGGAGGCATGGGGTGAGATTGGTGCGCTAATACAGACAGTGATCAATGAACGCTGGTGCCTGTATGTCATTGGTACGGAGCTGGGTATAACAGCAGCCCGGCTTTGAAGGAGGACCTTCATTCCTCTTGGTTGCCGAGCCTCCAATCACGGCTTTACAATGGCGGCCAAGATGTTGAGTAATGGGACTGGGGATTTCAACTCCTGATTTTCCGGATGACATAGGGACGGGAAGTGAATCTGGAATGTATGATTTGATTGGAATAAAAACAATGGCGCGGAATCAATTCCTTTGCCAGCACCCTATATATCGTTGGTGCGAAACAGACCAGGATGGGATCAAGGAAAGCTCTGCCTCTAGAAGGGACTCTAGATCCTGCTTGTCGCTGAACTCGATACAGCAAGCCCTCTCAGCGACACATACGTGGTGAGAGCAAGTGACGCTGACTGCTGTAGCACCCAATATAAGGGAGGTTTGAGGTTTAATTGAAATGTGAAGCTGAACGCTGATGCTGGAACGATAGATAAGGAAGCGCAATCTGAGTGGAGTGAACGCAGGATGATCCAGACATATTGGATGCTCCAGATTGGGCTGAGCGTTGGCGACACGGACACTCAGGTCTGATGGAGAGGAGATAGTATCCAGATATAATGGATGGCAGAGACTTCATCAAGCAATGGCCATACCGACGCTCAGGTCTGATGGGGAGGAGATAGTATGAAGCTGCCACTATTAAGGTCTCAGCCTCGCAGTACTAGGCCAAACTGCAAAAACGTGGTGGGAAAGCAGTAGAGCATCCCAGGCATGGCGAGGAGAACTACAGCGGTATAGCAGCCAAGAAGCCGGGGACTGGAAGCATGGAGCCCAGTATGAGAATAGGAGAAGTGGGTAGCGAAGTGGAGGGAGATTTTTGGTGCGAGGAAGCTGGAGCTGGTCATGGGGGGGCAAGCCCACCAGAGAAGCCCTATTTATCTCAATTCAAGCACCAAAAATAAAACAGCACCATCAAGACAGCCGTGCTGATTGCTTGCAAAGCCTGGAAACAAATGGTCACATAATTTGTTTTTTTCTATTCTACCTACCCTAGACTAGTTACTGTGTAACCTTCCGCTTTATTGATTCTTATTTATATATATATTTACTATGTAGCCTACTTCAATCTACATCGATACATCGGCGCACACATAAGGTGTCTTTACACAAACAGAAATTGATTACCAGTATCTTGTCCAGGGTAACACTCATGCCGATAGCTTCTGATCATTCAATTCGCAGCGCCCAACTTGCGCAGGTGCAATCATGCGGTGAACCGGCTGGAATGAAAGATTGAAGGAATGTGAGCTTCGTCGTGTAAGTTTCAAACCCCATCCAAACTGACTGAGGCGCGCTCACTGGAGGCATGATAGTATGGCTTGTTTACTTTCTCTAGTTACGCTAAGTTTTTCATCAGTTTAGAATAATACATAATCTAGCAAACATCAGTTGATCGCCAATACCACTGTTCCAAGTATCCTTCAGACTCACAAACAAAGCTGACAGCATCTATCCTCTCTTACTCAGGCTGCAGAGTCCACAATAGCCCGCTTCTCTTTGGCCCAGCTCACCTCCCACCTTCCAAAATTTGCGCTCTTGCTCACCATGGAACCTGCCCTCCAGTCACCACTCGTTCAAGCAAGTGTAATTTGTATTCTTTGGAAAGAAAGCTGGTCACACATTGGAGGTGAGCTTAGAAACGCGAATAGAAGCCAACGCTCCTTTATGTTGAGATAGCGGGTAGTTGATGATAGTTACAGTTTGCTGCGGCGGAGCATGTCTCGAAACCTAATTTGTCTTTGGTCTAAAAGATGATTATGTTTGGAAAGATGAGTCATATATTTATTTATAATCTAAAGCTTGGAGAGACTAGAAAGCCACGGATATGGCGGGGCGTCCAAAGTCCCAAAGGTCTACACCGTTCCTCTTGTTTCTTTTCATGTGGATGCTCACCGAATAAATGGTGTGTAATCCTTACACATCAGCTGAAGCCATCCTAATGCAATTGAGAAATGTCGATGTGACTGTCAGCGCAGACTGATGATGTCGAAAAATTGAGTGCATAGGATACTCTGCTTCTTTTTCCCAAGATGTCCCAACGATTGAGGAGCGGGCCTCAACATCCTCCCGCAGGCGATCACTGGTAGAATTGTCTAATCCAAGCAGAATCATCTCGTTTATGCCTGCCTCTACTTGTTCAAGAGTTTCAGAGATTCAGAGATTGATGAAATGTGATATTGCTTGTGAAATAGATTGCGGCACTGTTTTGTAGTGGTGGTATTTTCTAGCAGGAAGGATTGTAAGAAATAAATATAAAAAAACACAAGGAGATAATGAGAAGTGAATAGTTATCTCCTTTTAAATAAAGATGATGACGGTGGTGTCACATTTTACTTCTGCAAAAAATGGACACAATTCATCACTGGGAGGAGAAAAAATTGGACCAACTCTTGTTTTCAATCTAGTTCAGAGATCCAGTGGTTTGGAGGATCCAGATAAGACACTCAAAATTACATCCTTTTTGCAAAATTGATTAATTCATTCATTTCTGATTGATGGATATTGTGTTGGTACTTAATGGCTTGCAATGAAAGGAAACATTATTCCATTGTTTCTTTGTTGTTAGATGGGAGGATTGTCAATCAGGAAAATTGCAACATTTAAGAATTGTAGTCATTCATTTGACTTGTTTTCAAGTGTGCTTGTCTCATGAATTTTAAATTGATAATGATTTACTCCTCAAATATGATTAGGCCACAACTCTCAAACAATCCTCAAAGCATTTTTTCCATGGTTGGAAAAAGAATTCCTATTATTCTAGAACAGGAAGTTTTTGGGAATGGGGGTAGCCTTGCTTCTGTCATTGCAGCTTTGGATCAGGTATTGATGCCTCAGTTATCCAAGATTTGTTGAATTTTCAACTCTGTCCTCTTCCATCCCCTTTCTTTTTCTTTGAAGCCATCTAATCTTGTTATCATTACAGTCTGAAAGTAGTAGATCATGTACATTACATATCAAATTAAGTATGCCTGATTTACCTTAGTCACTAGTTGTGTGATGACTTGTTTTATTCTAGTCTTATCTTCTTGATTCCAGCCCCATGATTTTCTTTGAGCTAATCCTGTTTCAGCTTGCTTAACAATCTGACCATGTGGTTCCTGTTTTGAAGTCTTAAATTCATATGTTTTATTCTTCATCATCCGGCCAACCACTTTTAGCTCCTTTCAAATTGATTATTCACTTTCCTCCCACAATTTACTTATCTTATATATTTATCCTGGTTACAAGCCACTCAAATCATCAGTTATTCACCATTGTTCTCTGCACTTGGATCTGATCCAGTAAGACAAATCCCATCTCAATACCCCTTCTTAAGTCATTATTGAGCTAGGTCCTTGAAACTTTTAACAAGATTCCATTCCATACCATCAAAATAATAAAATTGGGATGTTCACAGGAAAACAAATCATCAAGGTAGAAAAGCCCCCCACTCAGACCATCTCCACTGTGGATGTTGTTGTGGTTGCTAAATTTCTGTAAAGGGGGCTAGGTTTGCAACCCCCATAAGTTGGCTCTGCAACCCCCAAAATTCACAACCCATCCCTCAGATGCTTCCAGAGCGGCCAGATGAATTTGTGGAGTCTTTATAGACAAGGCAATAGCTGCGGGTCTCAGAAATAGCTGCCGCTGAGAGCATGGTACACGCAAGAAGCTGAGGCAATAAAGGAAAGTCTTTTCAGGACTTTTTTTGGCTGAGCGGATCATCCTTTGCTTTTTTCAGCAGCGGAAGAATCAAGCTTTTGTAAGCAGGGAGGAAGTGCGGCGGAGACAAGGTGTGGGTGTAGAGGGGGGGTTCAGTTTTGGGGGCTCAAGCGGGAATTGGAGGAGGATCAGGCAGACAAGAGTGACTTTGGAGGGCGCTGCGGGGGCAAACCAGGCAGGCTGAGTAGCCAGGGGGTCCGGAGTTTGCGCAGCTGAGGGCCTGAGGAGTTGGTTGAATCAGGGCTGTGCTGCAGGCATTGGAAATAGGCAGGATTTGGGGGTGCGGGTGAGGGAACTAAAGGGTCTCAGGAGGCGGAGCTGCGGGGGAGAAGGAAATTTTGGGTGTGTGGGCGCAGAGTCTTTTATATTATTCTATCATAAATCCATTTTAAAAAGGGTGAGTCAATTCAACACTTCAATAACTAAAGGCATAATATTCAGAATATGTTTCCGGGTTGCAGTAGCAAAGAATGGAAAGGGAGTGTTTATTGGAAGAGTGAAGGCAGCAGCTTACTAGTGATTCCGGTCCTCCACATTGAAACCAAAGACTACCTGATATCTATGGAGAAGAAATCTCAGATTTACAACATATGGTTTTTCTTTCCACAACATTGAGCCCCAGAAACCCGGCATTGGACAAAGTTTGGGGGTTGCAAACCCAGTCACTGCCCCAATTACAACCCAATTTCAAAATAATTATAAATTCTGCTGTTCCCTAAAGATATAAGCTTTTTTTGGGAACATCCCAGAATTGAAACAAATAAATAAAATAAGATCAGACTACATAACAACTCAGAATCAGTCATCATTAATAAAAATCAAACAACAAAAATATTGTCTCTTATTTTATTTTCATTCATTCATATCTTTTCTAGTGTACTTGCCACATAAGAGGCATAGACTCACAGAATTCAAATCCCAAAGCTTCTCACAAATGCTTTGTTTAACTTGACCTCAGTTCTTCTTTTCAATTTTTTTAAGGTTTTTTGATCCATGATTTGCATGTTGACATACAGTTTTCCATGGTTTTTAAATTATTTTTGTTGAACTTTTCCTTTCCCAAGCTTCAGACAGTAAGAAGCCACTCAAAATCCACTGTTCGTCTGAATCAATGTCCAATTCTGTGGGACTCTTGCAGGACAAATAATAATATTTGGTCAAGATCCTCTGAGGGGGAAAGAAATTGCTAAATAGTTGAAAGCATTTACAACTTACAGGTGGTTTGAAAGGCCTGCCCCTCTAATAGTACTACACAAATGAGGAATCTTGAATGGGTACTACTAATAATATCAACTATCTCTGATAGTTACTTACTATTCTCAATGATTCTCCACTACACTAATCTGATTGGTACTAATTTTTCCTGATGATGCTCTACTACTACTACTCAAATCTCTAAAGGTTAAAATGCTACTAGACTCTAACACCAACTACTACTAACTAAATAACCACTCACCACAACCTACTAACTGGTAGATCAATACATTCTCATCTGGTTTTTTTGTGTAGAGGTTGGATCTGGTGGAGAAACCCTCCTTTTATTTTGAAAAGTGAGGGTTTTTTGCTGCAGGGTTCCTTGAGGGATTTCTTGCTGGTAAGGTTCTGCTGGAGAAATGTTTCAGCACAGCATCATTTCAGTGTTTGGTGTTTCATCATGTGCCAGAACATTCCAAATCCACCTACAGCACAATACATGTGGTCCTGGAACTTGCTACAAGCCCAGGCACCTGTATTTACTCCTGTATTACGTTTTTTATCTCAAAATCCACCTTGCTGCCAGAACATTCTACCAAAAGAATCCTCATCCAATCTTCAGGGTCTCTGCCTCTCTTCCCACTTTCTTCCTTCTTCTACTTTTCCTCCTCACATAATTATTCCCCTCTGCCACTTTTCCGAATACTAAACTACTAGTCCTTACAAACCATTGTTACAGCTAATAACTGAACCTAAAATATGTTCCATACCTGGTTGAGACACAAAGTTTCCCAGTCTTGTTACATCCTCTGTTCAATTCCTGGTTGACACACAAAGTCACCCAGGCTTGCCATGTCCCATGCTCCATTCCCATTCAATCCATACTTCCCTATCCATGTAATTGTTGTCTGTCCATATTTTACATATCCTAGCTCAGCCATGATAACAGTTCCTCCTCTTGTAAAGACTGTCATGTGCATGTACTCATCTGCTCACATCTGCTATGTGCTTTTGGCATTGTAACTCACCACAACACCTTCTGAAAATGGTCCTAGATGTAGGAGGGGAACATTTTGACAAATATTGAAATTTATGGGAGTGTTCAAGGAGTATTGGGGGCTTGGACCACTTTCATAGGGCATAAATTCTTGGGGTGATTTGATGATGATACTGATGCTGGAAGATATTCTGGGACTTTTCTTCTGATTGTTTGAATTTTATTGGGTTCTTCTGCCCCCTTCTTTTATTTATTCAATTGTTCATGTTATTGATCCTCGGCCTTGCGTTTTTTCTCCATATGCTCAAAATGAGATGGATCCCTTCTGGTAGTTGTTGATTTTTTTTAATTCTCCTTTGGGTCTTCCTTGTGTTTGTTGGGCTTGCCTTGGGAATTGGATTTTGACAACTGTTCCAGATCCTTAAATGATATGTTTTATGGTGCCCAATTGGATTACCCTCTGTGTTGGATTCTGAGCTAGTGGTTTTGCCTTTAGTTCTTCAATTTTTTGAGCTGCCTTGTCTTCAGGTGTTGATATTATGGGGATTAAGTCCAAAATAATTGAACAAAAATGAAACATATTAGAATGTTAGCATGATTTGTTGATGAGGAAAAAAGACAGAATTGGTCTGGTGACCCCCAAATATTTGAGCTTCAACCCTCATTAGACCTGCGCCCATGTGGCTTGTGACCCCTAAAATTAGAGCGGCCTCCATAATTCAACAAGAAACCCCCAAAATTTGACCAGAAACCCCCAAATACTTGACCAGAAATCCCCAAAGGTTAGAGCAGCGGCCCCCAAATTTGTTGCAATTTTTAAATGGATTCCCCCACCCCCACCCATCAGTGGGAAGGGGAATAGAGTAAATAGAAGAGAAACAGATCCACAAGTTCCTTTCCCAAGAGATAGGTTTATATTTTGTGTGTGAAAGGTATTCCAGTCTGTCTGGTGTGAAAATTGTTTCAATCTTGAGGAGGAATCTTCTGCTTGGTCCTTTTGGAGGCCACCTCATAGTTTTTCTGAGATTTACTGAGGGAAAAGTGAGTTTTTTTCGAAGAAAATGATTGAAGCATGTTTTTTGTTTGGATCTGCCATTGAGTGAATTTGAGAGAGGTGGCCGTGAGGTCTTTTGGTGCTCCCACTTTTATATTTCTTAAGTTTTTTTCCACATATTCCTCCAGATTTTCTGATGATCTGGAAGGCAAAAAAACAAGTGTTGGATTATTTAAATTGGTGCCAAACCCAGATGCACTTGAGGTCATATTGGGATGGGTTATGATTACCTGTTATTCTGTCAATATCAATTACTTTGGTTGTTGGGGTTGATGAAGGGGAAGGGGTCTGATTGTGAGTTTACGGATGATTTTTTCACTTCAAATTGGCCAGGAGATAGATGAGAACTGGTACCCCTATCATAATTTTCAATCACAACAAATGTCAGCCTCTATGCTACTACCCAAGTGAAAAATATGCACTTACTTGTGCTATGAGTAATGCTGGATGGTTTGGGACAAATATTTCTGTAAGGATCAGTAATAATAAAAGTAATCAGTTACAGAAAAAAACTGCTGATCTCTCTCTACCTGAATCAGGGAGGGAAATACAAATTTCATGTTGGATTCTTTCTGCTGAGACAGGCAGGGAAAGGATAATTATTCTAAGTGAAGAAACTTAAAAAAGCAGTGGGACGCTATGCTAAACCACGCTAAAGGGCCAAAATAGTGTAGCGTAGCGGCCCTTTTTTTCCGCCAATGCTGTAGCGTTAGCAGTGATACAGAGCCGCTACAGCGCTTGTAGCGGCTATTTTCTGCTACAAAGCGCTGTAGTGTAGCGTAACAAGGCCTTGTTTCGTTAGCGTTAGTGCAAAACCGCTAACAGCTACAAAAAAAGTTGTTAGCTGTTAGAGGTTTTAAGCTATGCTACGTGTAGCGTAGTGGGCCCCCGTTGCTTACAACCAGGGGGATTTACAGGTAAAGAAACAACTGGGACAAAGTCACAGTATTATTCAGAGCTTGTAGAGTAGTGTAAAGTATAAGCCAAGTTAGACAGGGAAATTTTAGATGATGTTGTTAAGAACACTTGAGCAGAGCTACTGTGTTGATATATTTATAAGTAATAAATAGTCAAGCTGGATGGCTCATTCTGGGTTGGTAAAATTCTCTCTGGGGGACAATCCAAAGAAGACAAGGCCTTTGGATGTTGAAGAAGGCCTCAGAAGCGCTCAAGGGAAGCACTACAATATACTTGGTGAACTTGTAGAACTCTCAGGCATTCACAGAGGTACCATGAGGCGTGATCAGGGCACTATTGAGCATATGGAAGTCCTCATGGTGTCTTGGAAAAGTTCTGAGGCATTTCAGCATGTTCTAGCAGTGTTATGGGGGCACTCAAATGCCTTACCATTTGTATTGTGCTCATTAAGATTAAATTAATTCAAGGATGAATTAATAATACATGATATTAGGAGAACTGTTTGATTAAGTTATGTTCAATTTTCATGTGTTATAATATATTCTTGTTTAATCTGAGCACATGGAGTTGTTATCACATGTTTTGGACGCTTTTCAGCACTCTTTGACTTCTAGTAAAATGTGGTTCTGATTCAATATTAATTATAACATGCATATTCATGTTCCACATTCTTTATGTGTAATCCAGAGCTGATAATTAATGGTATAACAATTATTGAATATTGTACACAATTTTAACACACCTCATATAATTACATACCTATAATTCAGCTCTTCCAATTTAAATTAGGTAATTGATACATTGCTCTTCCAGTTAACATTAGGTCATTGATACATTATGTTACAATAATCTATGTTAAACCAAAACAGATTTGATCAACTTTATATCAATTTGCAAGATGTTATTCTCAGTTTTTACTTTAGAATGATATTCTGTCAATAATTATTGTTAATAATAATAATATATAACAACAATTATCAATTGATCATAAATTAATTACTATACAAAAATATTATTAATTAACAAGGTTCTTATCATTATATTGATAATTAATGTATCATCTTTAAAATAACGTAAGTGTGAATAAGATTAAAGAATTGTAACTACTTGGGAAATATCAGGTATGGTGATATTACCTCTGTGGTTGACAACAAAAAACTCCTGGGGCTTTGGTGCATAAACTCCAGTCCCCAGGGTTTGGGGTACAGGACAGCTCTCATGCCCTGTCCCATAACCCCAGGACTATTCCTTACCCTCAAATAACCTGAAGTTTGAATCATCTTTTCTTTGTGGTGAGTTTTTATGGCTGTTGAACTCAGGCTAGCGGATGAGGCAGGTTATAAGGAGGGCGGAGACACTTGAAGAGTCAACGGACTGGCACAGTGTGGTGCAGAAAATGAAGGTAGAGAACCAGTAAGGAGATTGCTTGTATCTAGTCTAGTTAAATATTCTATGTACAAGCAGGTCAAAATGTGGTTGGGAGATGCAATTAGTGCTAAGACTAGATAAGCTGAATAAGAAACAAAGACATCACAGACAGGAAGGGGCGTTAATTCTTCATGATCAGCTGAGAAAGAAATCAAGAAACAAGAAGCAATTTACTGAGACAAGAGGGTGAAAATAGCACACATCAGGCTTCTTTTATATTACTATAATGTTAATGATTTAGAGAAAGAAAAGAAGAGGGACAGGAATGATGAAGGAGAGAGTTGAAATTCCAACAATTAAGAGTCTTAGATTAAATATGAGAGGTTAACTCAAGCTTGAGATATACTTTTAGAAAGATAAAAATATCTTATTGGGGCTTGCTTGAAAAGTTGATTTTGATTTTTGTAAGCTACCCTGATGCCAGGAACACTATTCCTCTAGCTACAAGGGCTAAAAAAAATCACAAAAATAAGAAAATTGATATGTTTTTTGGTGTTTTTGGAAAGTTTTAATATGTTTTTTTTTGTTAAAGCTGTGGGGATTTTTGGTGTAAAGAGAAATGACTGAAAAATGAACAAAAATAGGAAAACACAGAGGGGCCTCCAAGCAGGGGTTTTTGTCCTCTGGAGCCAAGACCTGGGGAACTTTTTTTGGAAGAACTGGGGCCTGTAGAACAGGTGTTTTTAAAGACCAAGGAAATAATAAGGATAATGAAATGACAGGAATTATGATATTAATGATTCCTGCAAGAGGTATCCTTGCACAAAAGGACCAGGGGGATGGAAAGGAGTGTTGGAGGGGTTTTTGTGATGAAAAGGGGAAGGGTATAACTCACTTAAATAAGCTTATGCGGCTGGACACTAGTTGGAGTAACTGGTGGCAGGTACTGAATAAGCTTGAAGCTGGAATGAGCTGGTTAAAAAAGGCTGAAAGGGGAAGGAAAGAGGAGCCTTTTAAGTCTGTTCTGGAGCCTTTGGGACAAATTCATGAGTCTTTCTAAGTTTCTGGGACTCCCCTGGTACTCAGTTGTATACCTTTAGCCTGTATTTTGACTCAATAGTGGCTTTATTGTGCCATATGGTGTGTCACATGCTGTGGCTTGTCACGCCATGTGAATATTTGCATTGTATAGATTGTTAATAGATTTGTTCAGTATTATTAGACTGTTTGGGCGCTTCCAATTCCCTTTAACCAGTAATGAACTAGTGTAGTATTTGTGGCCCTTTTGGTATGTATAGAAGCATGTGGTAATTCTATTGGAATGCACTACAAGTTTCTATGTGTTGACGTTTTGTGTTTAGAGATTTCTATATGTTTGATTATTTTGTTCAAGTAGTTATTTCTTGTTATAATAACAGGTATGAAGGGTTACTCCTATGACTATGTTTGTAGGGAGTGACCCTAGGTTATTT
>LAVV01007958.1:1907-15862 GCA_001263375.1 Puccinia sorghi
CTTTCCCTCTCAATTAGACCATTCGCAACTCTACCATGGCCCCGTCTCCTTTGTGGAGTTACTTCAAGACGTTGGTCCAAGCTGTTGGGCCAAAAATACTGCCTGTCCAGAATGGCGGCTCCAGGGCATCAAGATGACTTTTGGCGGGAAATATGGCCAACATGGTGGAGAAAACCCATCAAATATTCATTTTTCCGTTTCTTTGGCCAATTTGGCGCTCCAGTGCCTCCATACATTCCTCTGGGGCAAAAAGGCCCGACTTTGCCACAAGTCGCCCCGGAAGAGGGTGTTGCGCGCCCTCCCCTCCGGGACTTAGATCAGTTCGAAGCTGAAGCCAGAAAAGGTCCACCATATTGCTTCCAGAATACCTAGCAGCTCACTTGCACCATCCACAAACTTAAACTGGGTGGAGTGCATCCAAGATTACCTTGTGGGATCAGCGGAACCAACTTGAGTTGATCTTACCAGTCAATCTTGCATACATCCCAGTGGCCCACCACCACCATCATTCCGTCTCTCTCCCCGTTCCTCGTAATCACCATCGTCATCAAATACCTTACCTCACATCCAAAAAAACACACTGATCCAGTCTCTTAACACAAACTCCTCACCTCTCTTTTTTTTTTTTTTATAAAAAAAAACAACAACATGAAATAACCAATTTTGAGAACCCCTGCTCTAAAAACCACCCCAACAAACAAAGAGAGAAAAAATGAAAGGGAAAAAAAGGAAACAATGAGAAGAACAACAACAAGCGAGCATTCAAGAGAACTATCACCAAGGGGGAAAAGGCCCAAAACAAATCCACCAATAAAAAAAGGAAAAGGTGAATGAAAATGAGAGAAGACTATTCAGTCCAAGAGCTAAAGTCAAGATGATTAGCGATGAGATGCACGTCGAAGGAGTTGAGCATGTTGGTCTGATTTTCTAAGTGAGCAAGGGGAGGGGCGGAGTCGGGGAGATCGGAAGATGGAGCGAAGTGGTCTGAAAATTCGGTGGGATTCGAGGTGGTGGTGGTAATAGGAGGAGAGATGGTAGGTGTGCAGGAGGAGGAGGAGGGGCACGGGATGTCCGGGGGGACGAGGGGAGGGATGTCGAGGGAAGGGTTGTCGGACGGCCTTCTGTGGCCTTTATTAGAACTGGCAGTATTGGGCAGGGCGGGCGTGGAGGAAGCAGGCATAGAAGACGATCCAGCCGTCGTTGTCGTTGTCGTCGTCGTCGTCGTCGGGGGCGGCGGCAGTTTGGAGGGAGAGGAGTCTTCAGTGGAAATGATGGGTGCAAGGTTTGAAGTAGGAAAGGAGGGAGCTGGATCGAGCTTGAGGATGCGCTCTTTGAGCCGCTTGATCTCGCGCAGGCGGGCGCGCCAATGACTGACGAACTCCAACTTCCGCCGGTTTCGCACATGATTCTGTTGCTGCTGCTGGTCCAATTGCCGGGGCTCGGTCCCCACGCAGGCTAGATACACTTGCGAAAAGATGTTACAATGTAACGATAACCTGCGCACAAACTCGGATAAACACGAGCTTGAGATCATCTTGAAATTCTCCGCAATGGGCCCGATCTTAGGAAGTCCTACTTTCCGCTGTAAACTGATCTTGAAAAACTTCAATTCCTGTTGCACACCAGCATGCAAGTTGAGGGTCGAATTTATTGGTGTATTGGGTTCAATAATGATATTGATAAAGTTGAATTCAGATTTGAGACAGTCGAATTTGTACTCTTTCCCAGAATCGTTAAACACGATTACCACAAAGTCGTTACCGATCAAGGCTTTTTTAGCCATGATGGGGTCTGGGCCCGAGGGTTGTTCCTCGCGACTGGTGGGCATCAGGGTGGCGATATGAAAGCAGATTTGAGTGATATCATCTCCCCACATGTACGCAAACTTGCCATTGGAATCATTCTTGGAATCCAGTCCGCCCGTATTGAAATGTTCGCATCCTTTCAATCGCACCAATTGACCCAATGAGCTCAAAAAATTGATGTACGCCTTCGACCCTTCTCGGTTCCCTAAGATCTCCTCTTCCGTCGTCTGGCCCGGCCCCACATAAACCACCCCAATCTTATGGAAATCCACCACCGGCAGGTAATCAATCATCTCCACGGCACGTTGAAAGATAGGCTGGTCCGGCACTTTCAGAGGCTTGAAATTCGATGGCGAATCGTCGAGCGTTGTTGGACTTCCAAGATCTCCGAAGGGAAACAGTTGGAGCGCAAAAAAGCTGGGCTCAACCAATAGGTTGGTATAGTTGGGCTCGATGCCTGTCGTCCGAGTGATCTCCTCAGACTGTTCCATCACCGATGCCAGACTAACTTTTCGAACCTGCTCCCCCCGATTGGATGATGATTGAGCCGTTTGAGGATCAGAGATTTCTTCATCGTCACCACTACCACCACCCAAGTCAGTATTCTCAGAGGCAGTAGAGTTTAACGTGTCGCGGTGCCGGAGGACCATCTCTAGAACATCTAGTTCCGATGCACCATAGTCACCACTCAAGTTTTCCAATTCCCATATCATTTTCACCATGCCACTGGGCCGCTTCACACACACTTCCGTCCAGCCAGGTCGACTGAGACATTTGATCGTGAGGATCGAGTTACCGATGATCCAGCTGGTAGTCCGGACCGACTTGCCGAGGGAGGAGTTGATGATTTGATTGAATTTGGAATGTTTCATCCGTGGTTTAGGCTCCGCATTGGAATATGTGTATCGATTTAACATATCAAAGCAAACTTCGGTGGGCTCATCGAGTCCCTGCTTGCCTTCACAGGCTTGGACGAGCTTGCGTGTGATGAAAGTGACATACTTTTTGCGTTCTGAAAGTTTGAGTGAGACGAACCAGAGAGCGATGATGTAAAATGCCATCAGATAGACGTATTGTTGGAACGCTAATTCCACCTCCTCGGCAAGCGAAATTTCTGAGGCGGAAATTCCTGCCCTGGGTGGTGTTGGGTGGGTAGTAGAAGATGGTCGGGAATCCTCTAGCTGCTGTAGTTGGTTATGGGTGGTGATATATTGTAAGGAGATACCAAAGATCATCTTGAACTCCTCCTCTGTTAGGTTTGCATAAAGGGAAGGTATTTGACCCAAAAAGCCGAGTAATTCTAAAATGTGAACCGACACGAAGGCTGATGAGACGATCTTGGTCAACCCACGCAAGATTTCGGGCAAGAATTTGGTGATTGAGGGTTGAAGTTCATGACAGGCTAAGGAGAGTGCATGAATGCAGGCTTTGGCGGTATCCTTATACTTGCTGAGCCCTTTGACGAACGCGCCGACCATTTCATCCGCCTGAGATTTGTCAAATAAGGCCTTGTATGCAATCAATGTCGATAGAGTTTGGTAGGAAATAGCATGTGCGTCGGTTAACTTGACCCTTTGACGTGGTGGAAAGCGAACTTGGTGAAGAAGAGTATCAGATTTAATCCCACTACAAAGAAATCGACGTAATTGATGGATCTGTTGTGAGGCGCGTGGCTCGCAGGTAAAATGTTTATTACTGAGCTGCCCAGGCAAGTGACAGAGTACATAAGAGACCAGTTCCCAGTCAACTTCATAGCGCAGGATAGCAATCAAGACCGCGAGGTAATCTGGGATAGGGAGGATGGTCATGTGGCGAACGACGTGATGGCAAGTAATTGAACTGTTCTTGACCGAGAGATGGTCCTGGGATGGATCCCAATCTTTTCGAACAACGTGATCGTAAGTGACTAAACAGTGAGTGGATTGGGTTTCAATCTTTGGCTCCCATCCGAATTCATCCAAAGTGTCAGGAACCGTCCAAAGTGGCTTGCCCTCGTCTAAAGACTCGAAGGGGCTGAGAGGTGATGTTATTCCAATGATCACTGTGGCATTGGTGGTCACTGAGACTGACCTTTTGCTCAAGTGGGCTAACCCGGGTTCATGATTGTCACGAGTCAAGTGGGAAGCGGCGCTACGTGGAATTTGAGACGATGACGCAAGAATGACACATGATCTAAACCCCAGTATTATTATTATTATTATTTGAAAGTAAAAAGTAAGTGAACAACATTTCATTGAGGAGTTGGACGCGACGAGAGACTGTGCTTACGCCTGTAAAGTGGACGGATCAATAACTCTACCCACGATTTGGGCTAACCCCTCGATTTCCAAATCTCTGACAAAATGAATGCGATGTTCCTCATCTGCTCTTAGCCTGAGTAAACATTTCAAGATGGCCAACCGGGCACGATTATCGATTTGAGATTCATCTCCCTTGGGTTGGAGATCGTGATCTAAGTCACCTAAACTGAATGAATGAGGAAGACCGGGATGAGTTGTGTTGGTGGAGTGAGGGTTGGTCGAATTAGCGGCGGGTCCATTCGCTGGTCGAAGTAGGCCGATTAAATCCACAAAGATCGAAACACATTTAGCGTTGGAATAGCCGGTTGAAATCTTGAGACTATCGGTTAGGAGTTTGATCAAAGTGACAACGGCCTTATAACTCGTTTCGCATTGACGCTTGGCAAATACGGCATCAGAAGAACCATGAGAGATTCGAAGAGGTTCATTAGGTGAGAGACGGTGATGAGGACTGAAGATGGTATTGGAGATGGTTGTGCTGGTTGTTGTTGAAGCTTTTAGTGGTAAGGATGAAGGTGTAGTGAAAGGAGTGTTGGGGACGCTGGGATTAGGGATGGTTTCACTCTGAGGTGGGGGGATGATTGGTGTTTGTTGAGTGGGGGTTGATTTGGTGAGTTGATTGACATCATCAATGTCGATCAGCTGGCTCATTTTGGCTGTTGCCATGAGTAACTTGCGAAGGCGATCATAGGTATCTAATGATTTTCCCGCGGTTTCTCGTTGTTGCTGTTGTTGTTCTGGCTGCGGCTGCTGCTTCTCTTCTTCAGCTATTTGATCTTGATTGGAAAGAAGCTCATTGACGAGTTCATTGTGAGTGACCTCCCTGATGAGATCCATGACGAGATCGATGAGGATGGCATCATCGAAGGATCGAAGATCTGGCAGGAGTAGGAACCGGCTGAGAGTAGGGATGACTACCTCTTGTAAGAGCTCCTCTCGCCATTCTTCTAGGTCTCTGATTCCCATAAAGATGCCATGAATCAACCCAAGGAGTCTGACTTGAGGTTGGGCAGGTGATGTACTAGGTGAGCCGAGGTTGGGTTTTGCGGTAGATCTATTGCTACTACTATTACTACAACTGAAAAGGGCGGTGCGGTCCATATCAAATTCAAAGAATCCGTCCAACAAAAGCATTAGATTTGAAAGCCACGATGGATATTCGGGAGAACAGATTTGATCGGATTCGATTTGATCGATCAAAGATAATTTGAGTGGATTTGATAGGTATCTGCAGAGAGTGATGCACAAGCTGTAGTACTTGTCGATGGTCATCATATCCCAGCTCATCAGTTCAGAATTATCGGCAGAGCGAGTCTCAGCGGCGTGTCTAGTGAAGAGTAATGCGAATATCTTTCCGAAAGGCACAAGTGGGGACTGTTCGTTTTCTTCCGTGTCGTCAAGTTGATTCAGCTGATTTGATGAGATGTGGGAATCTGTTGTATCTTTTGTAATAATCAGTATTGAATAATTGTGATATCACAAAATAAGTTCGGCTCACCTTGATCGAAATCTAAACACCAATCCGACTCATTAATCCAATACTTGAAGCGTTCTTTAGAAAAGAGGAGTAAGAGATCCAAGCAGCAATCCAGGTCGTCTTCTTTCATGAGGTTGGCCATCATGGAAGTTTTGTTGGGTTTTAGGAGACGAAAGTGGAGACGATTTTGTAGTAGTAACAAGATCTCGTAATCAATAGAGAGACTAGTTCTGAGTGGGGATGAGATGATGTGACTGAATGGATCTTTGACTAGCAATAGTCCTAGTCCTAGTAATGTGAGACTGGTTGCGACGCCGCTTGCTTCTTCTTCGATCGAGCTGGTGGCGGGTCGTACCTGATTATAAATTTCATCATAATCTTGGAATGCATATCTGAGACAGCGAATGGCGCCAATTTTGGAGATTTCATCGATGTCGGGGTGATTACCGGAGAGTGTTGAAATGAGGGATTTGATAGCTTGATTGGCAGGAGATCGAATCAAGTCCTTCATACACGCCTTGGCTTGTTGAATGATGAGTGGATGAAGCGGTGCAGTAGTTTCTACTACTAGTTGCAAAGGGAGAGTAAGATCTGTTTTGTTTTGCTTATTAGTTTTGTTTTGTTTTTGTTAGGTGATACTTACTGAGGTTTAAAGATAAATAGGAGTTACCAGATGATGACAGGTCGATCAGATCCGAGTGTCGTTTTGGTTGGAGTGGTTTGACGACATTGACGGTAGCTGGTTGAGTTTGTAGTCCGACCACTTTAGCGACGAAACGTACGAGATCGATTAGAAGCGCATTACCGTTGAGTGTGGCTGCTGTTTTTGATGATTGATGGGTTGGGACGTAGCCGAAGGTGATGAGACAGTCGATATAATCTAGGACTATTTTCAGATGGTCTTCGTAGCAAGTTATGAGACCAATTTTGTTGATGAATAAGTGTATGATGAGGTTGACATGATTTTTTGATAATTGTGGGGAAGAGAATTTGATGATTTGAGTGAGTAGAGAGGTAGAGTAGTGTAGTATTTGTGAGTGAGGGCTGACAGGGAATCTGAGGTAGTTTGGTGAGGATGGAGAGATGGCGAGTAGTTTTGAGTTGATGAGGGAATGCGTGATTTCTAGTAGATGGTTGATGGATTGTTGGGCGAGTTGGACTAAGAGTTGTATGATGTTGTTGTAGGGCAGGATGAGTTTGCCAGCATTTGTTATTTTGTATAGTTGGTGTATGTTGTTGATGATGTTGTTGTGCTGGTGGTGTAGTTGTTGGAGTGGTTGGTTGTGGAAGTAGTAGTGGTAGAGATTGAGTGAGTTGCTGTTGTTGTTGTTGAAGAAGAGTGAGTGTTGTAGTTGGTGAGTGAGTTTCCTGTTGACCGTCTTGTAGTTCTGAATAGTTTTGAGTGTGTTTTCTTGCATTTTTAAATTTTAGCTGAAATTAAATGGCAGAGACTATGCTACTGCTGCGGGGGGACGGCGCAGCGGGTAAACACCCGAGAACACTCCCCCGTGAATCTGATTTATAAACAGCACACCACTCCACCGAAACACTCCCCCGTGGATCTTGATAGACAACCAGCACACCACTCGACCGATCAGCTGAAACAACAACACACTCACTCACCATGATCTTACCAACACTACTGCTACTAACACTTCTACTCGCTATCAACCCATCCTCCGCAGGGAAAATACTCATCATAATCGAAGAGGACCCACAACGCGCAAAGTACCAGTCTCTCTGGTCTTCTCTAACTGGTAACTCAATAGCCATAAATTATCCAAGAAAACAACTGCTGACTTTCACCATCAACCATCACAGCCAGGCATCATCAACTCACATTTCGTACACCGAAGGATCCAACACCTGTCTTGACTGACTTTGGCGAACGGGCATTCGATCATCTGATCCTCTTCGCACCCACCACTAAATGTATGTATGATGCCACCAAAAGAAACACACTCATAAAAAAAATATTCAACCTGCTCCAATAGCTTTCCATGCCGATCTTTCCCCACAGGCATTGGTCCAGTTCCTCCAAGATGGCGGTAACATCCTATTGGCTGCTGCCACCAACATTTCGGAATACTGGCGTGACTTTGCAAGAGAATTCGATGTGGACTTTGATGATCGAAACACGGCCGTGATGGACCACTTCCATAACCATCAACAAGATCCACTCACCATACAAACCTCTAACCAACTCAACAACCCACTGATCGAAGATCAAGTCATCATCCCACCCAACATTAGAGAAACCAATCCACCCATCCTATTCCGTGGCATTGGCCATGCCGTCGGGAAAAACCCACTCCTAATGAGCATCCTAAGAGCCAGCCCACTGGCTTATAGTGCAGACCCACAAAGCATAGAATCCGATCCCAACCCATTCATCATGGGTGATGAAATAAGTCTCATTAGCGCATTCCAAACAAGAAAACAATCTCGAATCATCTTGATGGGCAGTATCGACTTTTTTTCTGACCAATTCATCAATGCTGAAGTATCCCTCCCTGACGGCAAAAAGTTCAGTTCTTCTCTCTTTTTTTTTTTTTTTCTTTTTTTACACACCCCTCTCTTATTATACTGACCCCCTCCCCCCTCATCTCGCAAAAGGACTGTGTCCGGAAATCGTAAAGTAATCGACCATCTCACAAAATGGGTCTTCCAAGAATCTGGCGTGCTTAGAATCTTGTCTGCCACCCATTCAAAAGTAGATGGTGGCGAGCAAGAACCATCCAGGTACCAAGTGAATGATGAAATAGTAAGTATACCGACACTAAAAAAAACACTCCCAGTATTAAACTCAACGAATATATATGATGAATAGGAATACAAGGTGGATGTGCAAATGTTACAGAACGGAAGATGGGGCCCGAGTCCGATGAAAGACCTGCAGCTGGAGTTCAGTATGTTAGACCCACATCTACGGGTGACACTAACGCCGCAGAAGTCGGGGAAGGGGACGCACACGACATACAGGGCGGTATTCCGGGCGCCGGACCGACACGGGGTGTTTACATTCAAGCTCGACTATCGTCGGCGCACGGGATACAGCCACTTGGAACACAAAATTCAGGTCGCACTCACGCCCCTCGATCACGACCAGTACCCCCGCTTCCTCGTCCCAGCCTTCCCCTACTACGCCGGCTCCCTCAGCGTCGTCGCTTGCTTCCTTCTTTTCTCCTTTATCTGGTTGACTCATTTCCCCGGCTCTACCCTCCACAAAAAAAATAAATAATCCTCTTCTCTTCTCTCTGAAATTCTTTCTGCTTTCTTACACAAAAAATCGTGCAATCCAATCCAAAGAAAAAAAAAAGCACAATCTCTCTAGACGTAGAAAATCAAAATCAACTCGAAAAGGTTCTTCTCCCTGCACGTCCCTTTCCACAATAACACTTCCACTATCTACCAACGTCATGCGCAGAGAGAGAAGAGAGGGAAAGGGAAAGCCAGTAAACCTGTCATGTAGGGACGCAGCTATCAAGATATCAATCAAGCCACCGTCCTGTCTATCTCATATCTGTTGGTTTTTTTCTTTGGCCGGTGGTTTAAATATAAATCTACACCTTCCAAACATGTGAGACGAGAAGAGAGCACTGGGGCAGCAGGAGGAGGAAGCGAGGTAGGTGCCAGCCGGATCGAGCAGCGAGAAGGGCGACAGACAGTAGCACACACGGCAGCTTGTCCACCGGCTCGTATCGCTCTCCTTCTGTGCTTAAATACGTAGCACACATCCCGACTCCTAGCAGCTCCTCTTCTTGTTCCTTTGTCGTACACCCTCCCCTCCTCTTAAAAAAAGGAGGGGCTTATTATGGAAGACTCGTTTTCTGGGAGGAGGATAATGATGGTCTTGTGATCGTCGTGTGTGAGGTAGGTCTTCTTGGATGGTGTGTCCTTCAATGTGTCTTTGTGGGTGCGACACATTGAAGCAGAGCATGAAAAGAAGAAGAAAATTCAAACAAATCGATGATTTGCAATCATATATGGTTCTTATATTTCTAGAATAAAAAAAAAACAAGTAATCAAGTAGACAAGTGGATGTGGTAATGATGATCAGGCCGGCAAGTGAGAGAGATGGAAGAAACTCGTCCATCGGGCCTGGGTTTTTGGTGGAGCGGTAGACGACAAGGTTCACGGGAGTGAGTGGGGGAGGAGACGCAAGATTGTGATGCAATCATATCCTCCACACATCTATCTACTAGACCGCAGAGAATTATAATATTTGTGTGGCAATATGTCGTGTTGGAATCTTGTGGAAGGAAGCGGCAGAGTCATGGGATCAATAAAAAATAAAAATAAAAGACGAGATCGGAAGCATAATAGGCTTCCAGCACTAGATCAGGCCCTAACTTGATTCATGTAGAGTCCATCCGGGGCCCAGTCATTCTTTCGCATGAAAGATCCTCCCATCTTCATTCACGATCTGACGGCTAAGTCGATGTTTTCTCCCGACATGAAGGCCGGCCAATACTGCTTCTGTTCGATATATTGCTGCAGCTCTTCGTCGCTCAAATTTCCTATCATTTCATTTCCAACCAATCCCTTTCAATCAAACAAACGCACAAGTAGTTTATCATTTCAGCTTTTATTTTTTTGGCCATGACCTGGTGAGTTGTAAAAAAATGATTTTTTAGATCCTTGAACTACTGACCTCCTCTTGGGCTTGCCGGATAACACGCGACGCCACAGCGGTACTAATCTCTCTAATCCTATGTTGGAAAAAAATAGTCGATGGTTTTGAATTAAAGCAACAACAAGAATATCCATCTAATTGTACCCAAAGAGAATGTGAGGCTTTACCTGTCTAATCGGGGATACAAGAGACCGGTGGCCTGTTCCTCTTGTGTCATCGCATCCGACAAAGCCAACGCAGAAGCTTCGATCATCTTATCCGAGATGGTCTTCACTCTTGCTAGAATCGCCCCGAGCCCAATCCCGGGAAACACATACATGTTGTTTCCTTGCCCTGGCTCCATCGTCTCTCCACGCCACCCGCAGCTGGGAAAAGGAGATCCTGGATTATGATACAGATATGAAGCTGAGTACATACATACCTCCACATCATACTAGGCTCTCTTTGATCTATCTCACCTGACGCAAACAAGACTTGTCCGTCCGTCCATTTCACAGCCTCCTCAAACGTGCATTCGGCCAGTTTGACCTGTAAATATATTGTTGGTCAAGAAACACCGTCAGATTTTGGCGACGCGAAAGTGCAGACATCAAGACGAAAGAAGTAAATTCCGCGTACAGGATTGGAGAGCGGGAAGATGATTGGACGAGGATTGAACTGGGCCATCAATTTGACTACGGTCTCATCAAA
Source organism: Puccinia sorghi (assembly GCA_001263375.1). NCBI lineage: Eukaryota > Fungi > Basidiomycota > Pucciniomycetes > Pucciniales > Pucciniaceae > Puccinia > Puccinia sorghi. Next base: position 12,816 of record LAVV01007958.1, read on the forward strand.
CAGATTGGCTGTGGCCGCGAGACCTATCAATGCGGTAGGCTTCACATACTGGATCACCTCGATCAATGTATTTATTTGAGGTCCACCTGGTCGACGAGCAAAGAAGGTCTTGTGTGCCGCCAGCTTGTCCCCTCGATCAGCCGTCACTAAGCCCTGATCAACACGCAAAAAAAAAAGTCCCTCCAATACATATTGTGTATACAAAATGGACGTAGCAGACACACACACACCTTAGTGTCCACTAACCAAACCCTCTCTTTCGCTGCTTCTTCGGAGAGACCCAAGTTTAGGAAAAATGAGAGCAATTGCTTGGCCACTCCAACACCAGCACTCCCAGCACCCATAAAGACGATTCGCTGGTCTCGAAGCTCTTTCCCGCTAGCGGAAGCGGAGTGACGGGCAGCGTTAATGAACCCGCCTAAGATCACCGCTCCTGTTCCTTGAATATCACTATCATCGGTGCCCGAAATGTTAGTTACAACAAGGCCCACCCACTCTATAGAACGCTTTAAAACGTACTCGTTAAACATCGGATAACTATGCTGGTAACGTTGTAAATACTGTGTACATCTTGACCCTAATTGGTCAACTATCCTCAAAATATACACGGCCAGAGTCACATACGTCAAAAGCACGCTCTGTTGCAAAATCCTCATGTTGAATAACCAATTCTGGGAATTCGGCATGTATAGCAGACATGAACTCGTCCATAAATTCCAAAGCCTGTGTATAAATTTTTGTTAGTGAACGCTTAATGTTGATTAATGTGTCAGATCTATGCTTGAAATATGACGTACTTCTTGCTTCGAGCGCCTTTTCATTCTCAGTCCCAAGTATAACGGATCGGTCAAGTTTTTCTCGTTATCAGTCCCAAGATCGATGGTGATGGGTATAGTTGCCCATGGTCGAATTCTGCGCGATTCATCAGATAATCCAACACAACTTCATGAGATGATGAGGTGTAAACTTACCCTGCAGCTGCCACGTAGAGCGATAGTTTTCCGACGGAAATCCCCACTACAGATTGAAAGAAGGATTACCAGCTTGGTCTTCAGAGCGCTAACGCGAATCCATTCCGTTTCTTTGACATGATGTGGCTAGAATCAATGCTGGGCTACGTACTACCACCGACACCCAAATCGCCCAAGCCTGATAGGAAATATGAATGATAAGAAGAGAGAGGAATTAATCTCTACTGATCTTTTATAAATGTTATTTTGTCAAAAAAAGAGACTTGCCCAAAATTCTTGATCCATCGGTGACCACGCAAATTCTGGCCTCCTCGGGTAAGTGCCAGTTCTTCAAAACGTCACGAATGCATCCTCGATCGTTCCAAGATATATACAATCCCTCTACCGTCCCCAATCATCTTAATTTTAGAATTCACATAGATCGTCCCCTCTTGCTTCGGGAAGGCTCGACTGTCGAACACAGCATTTTCCCAAGCCGCGCAGATAGGTGATTGCTTACCTGGACGCTGGTATATGTGTGACCTGTGCGGATGTGGTTCATCAGTAGTTTGTCTTCTACTTCATGTTTCTCTGTTATTAATAAACTCACCATTTGATGCAGGCTTCTCCCACGACTGGTGTGTAAACCAGTGGAACAACCTCCGAGGTATTTCTCAGCAAGACATGGTAAAACAAGTTCACATTGCTTTGTCTCAGGTTAGACAAGTAGATGTACTAGATGACGTCATGTCCCAGCCGCAGCATTTTTTTTTTTGGGGGGGGATTTAGGATAAAGGAATGCTTCAGTGAATGGATTTTGAATCAACGATGTTTCTCGAGAACAAACTACTCAACCTGCCCGATTGAAGTTCTCTTAGTTCTCATCTGATCCAGGACCCTGGCCATTTGTTGATCCAAAGATTCGATAGCAGGAGGGAGCAAGCCACGAATACCCATACGATGACGTAGCTCTTGAGGGAATCCGGTATCCTCGTTAATGAAGGGGTCTCTTAACGTAGCAGCGGCCCGCAGAGACCTTAATTTGTGCATGCCTGTTTGGTGCCAATGGCCATGATACATAGGTGAATAAGAAAAAGGTAAGTTTGAGCTGAGATGGTTCACGCTAATTCCGTAAAGGATGCGCACCTGGATAAGACTCGGCAGAGCTAGTGATGGCGGAGGTATTAAGATGTCGGACTAACTCGGCCGTCCTGGCGTTCATCGTGGAGGGGGCGGTAGCGGATGGCATCCTGACCTGCTGCAAGCGAACCAAATTTATTTGACTCTTGATCTCTGATAGGACTGTTATTAGGAGATGGCGTTTTTCGCGATAACTGTGGATGGAAGGGTACTGGAAAAAAACCGATTGTGTCCCCAGTCTGATCACTGAACCCCTGATTGTTGGGCTACTGCAAAAACCTCTTCGCCCCTTGAGGCTCTGTGTGTGCCCCACTCGCTAGAATTATGTACAACATAAATGTACACAGCACAGTACACTTTGTACATGCATCCCCAACGCTCGGCTCCGAATTTTATGGATGCACAAGTTCATCGCATCAGATACAACATAGGGGGAGTATGTGTACCGCTTCTGCACTTGGAGAGGTGGTCTTCCCGTCTCCGAAAATCCCAAATCTGGGCCGCAGATTTCCTAATATCAAACTTCGTTTGGTGGTGAAAATCATTAGGTGGACTCATGTAGCTCTGTAGCAGGTATGGAAACCATACTTGTTTATATTGGCCATAGAGCTGCATAAAATTATGGAGATTTGAAGAACCCAGAATTGAGTCCAGCTATTGACAATCATTCAGAAAGGATAAGTTTAGGAATTGGAGACAATGGGAAGACCTCCACGCCATTCCATAAATATATATAGCTGAACATCTGGGTATTTAAGAAAATGGAGGCTGTGCCACATGAAAATGCAGCCATGAGGTTGTATGGCCCTCTTCTGCATCCACCCTCTCATTGCCATCACAGCTAATTTGGTATCCCAGGGACTAGAGGATGCAAGTAATAAAGCCAGGTTGGATGGTAGTTTTGACAGACTTAAAAAGCCTGAATTCAGGCTTTTTAAGTCTGTCAAAACTACCATC